>JAAEAF010006513.1:0-59505 GCA_011037195.1 Triatoma infestans | reverse complement strand
AATTGTGGTTTTGAACTTTATGGCGGAGGGTGAAGAGGTGTGATGCCACTGTTGATACTGCCTTTTGGTTTCAGGTGTGTAGTGTGCAACCCAAGTTTCATCTCCAGTAATGATGGAGCGGAGAAATTCATCTCCATGGAGTTTGTAGCGTCTCAAAAACTCTTGCCCGACCTTGAATATTTCACACTTGGCGGGAGATTGGATTGACATTTTTCACGTAACGTATTGTCGCGTCGACAGTTCTCAACGTACTGACCTTGAACCGGTCTCGTTGCGGAGCGGAGGAATCAGGCTACAAGACAGTGTAGCCAACATGTAGAAAACAAAATCCCTCCGGCCGTGAGAGCCTCAGTACACTTACTTTCTGGACATGCCTCGTATATAGATGATGGAGAATTATATATTACATATCGTGTTTTTTTATTTACGACCAGCATAACTGATGTGGCTACATTATAAAACTGCAACATGTTGCAACTACCATAATGCTCAGAACCTATATTTTTACAATTTAGAGAAATAAACCCCTAAACGCTTCAGTGCGCCCAAAAAAAAACCATCTAGAATCAAATATTTTTTCAAAAATATATATCTGATCGGTTTATATCTATGCAGATAGCACCAAGTCCAAGTTTAATGGAAAATCGTTGCGAGACGTTTTCGGAAAAATTGTGGAAAACTGAAAAGACAAAAAAAAAAAACAACAAAATTCAGAAAAGTTCCAGTTTCGGTTGAAATATTTTTGACCGGAAACTTTTTATGATGAGATATATTTTCTTAACGGAATATATCCAATAAGTCCGAAACTTTGCAGAATTTTTTTTTTTTTTTGAGATATTTTGTTAAATTTTTTTATTTTTTTTTCCGTATTCAAGCAATCTCTTAAAACATGTATTTTTGGTGATAACTCAATTTTGAAAATATGGAAGGTTCGCCATAATTTCTTCTTACTAGCAAGTAAAAGGCCCGCAAGTGGTATTTGTTGCATGCAGTTACTTGGGGAGTAGCGACCCTACGGGTTAACATAGCTCAGTACTCCATGCACTTCGTCAGAACCAGTACACAATACAATTAAACTACATACACTCTACACTTTATAGACAAGGACAAACACAGTACACAAACTAGAGTCTCCGTGCCTAGTTAATTGGCGTGAGCGAAGGGAGAAGGAAGGGATTAGCTCAGTGGTAGCGCGCTGGACTTCGAATCCAGCATCCTGCTGTAATGGTATCAGATGTATTGGTATCGAGAGTTGAAGTGTTGTCACACTACCAATTTATTGAAGTGTGAGTAAGTGATTGTTAGTTAGAGAGTTTTAGAGAGTTGGTATTCGAAATACGTACTACTGATTTATGAAAATATACTATATTTTAACAATTAATTTAAAGTGTATTGAAATAGAAAACTAAGATGCACAAGTGTAAATGAATATAAAAATATTAAAGAAGTTGTGTTAAACCTTAAATAGGGACGCGCTCGCGATAAGTGATGGTGCTTCTGATCTGGAACTGATGTGAACTGCTGTCTAACTGATTGATAACTGATCCCCTCCTCCAGTGGGGCGACATTTATATTTGCATCACTCACACATTGGCTGATGTGTAAGTATGTGCCACACTAAGACATCTCTCGTATTATATTGACCCTAGGAGGGGTTGGTCCGGTGTGGCGACGCTTTGTTAACAGATGGTAGCTAGGTGGCCTCTTGAGTGTACATTGACCCTTGTATGAAGGAAATACAAAACGGGTTTTGCCGCGGTACTTTTGACTGTATATTGACCCCTGTTAGAAAGCAATATAAAAAGGGTTTTGCTGCGGTTCTTGACCTGCAGATAGCGGCTGGCTGGATCCTTTTCTAAATTCCAACCACTAGTTATAATTTTTAGATTTAGATTTAAGTTGCCTTTTGTATTTTTACTTTTGATCTGAAAATTGATCGCATCAACCTCCGGCTGACGGATACTTATCCAAGGCGTATATACTTTTCTTTTATTAACAGTTGTATATTTGATTTTTTTGTATTTTTGAATAAAGTATATTATTATTATTATTATTATTATTATTATTATTATTATTATTATTATTATTATTTAAAAATTATATCTTCTTTCTTCTTCTTGCCATCACATCACACTGCCCTTAGATTTTCTCTTCCTAGGAGCCTCTACAACTCACTATCCGGTGATGAGCAGTGTTGTCTGTAGCTAGAGAACACTGCTTGGAAGCGCGCTTGCATTGGAGAAGGCCCCGAGGGGGGCACAATAGATCTTTCAGGTCGCAGTGCAATTATCCCCTATAACAATCTACAAAGATCTACAAACCAAGTAAAAATCCTCGTACATTTGTTGGAATTTCTAAAACAAAATATGAAAAGCTGGACAGCTTCAAGATAATAAGGAGCTTTTTATTTTGGTTTAAATTTTTTTTTTTTTTTTAATTTATTTATTGTAATACAGTACCAACACAAAATGTGTTTTGCCTGTAATGCTGTTGTCTGTATGATAATGTACTGACGTGTAGAACGTGTGCAGGTACCCCATCCAATGATGGCCCTGTTGGAGTGATTTGTTTATGGAGTGAATAAATGAAATGTGAAGTGAAATGAATGTATGGGTGTGAATGTAATTATGCTAGTTCATAATGTCGTTCAGTGAGGTCTGTCAGTCAGTATGAAGTTTGTCTACGGTGGATGTAACAAGTCCTGTGGCCATCTCCGTTTTAGTCTTCTTCCTGGAACTAGAGTTGTTTGTAAATTGTTGATTAGAAGATTTGTATGACTGTTCAGTTTGACATGATACTTAGTGTACAGTCGATGTGCTGCTTGTTGTACTGTTTCAGTGTTTGTGTCTTTATGTATTGTTTCGTTTGTAACATAGAAAGGAGATGAAAGTATAGTCCGCAGTGTGCGAGATTGGAATGTCTGAATTTTTTTCAAATGTGTCTGTTTAGCCGCTCTCCAAAGCTGAAGTCCGCATGTCCAAATTGGTTTCAATAGAGTCTTGTAAATTAGGAGTGTGTTGTTTATGTTTAATGTGGATTTTGTCTTTAGTAATCTATATAACTGTTTGAAACGTAAATTAAGTTCAAGTCTTTTAGTTATTACATGTGTTGCCCATGTTAGTCGTTTGTCCAAGTGCATCCCTAAATATTTTACCGAGTTACTTAACGGTAATGGTTCGTTATCATATTTCACAGGTATATCTTCCGTCTTTTTTAGAGTAAAATGTACTGTTTTTGTTTTGTTTATATTGAGTTTACTTTTCCATGTGATGTTCCAGTTATGCAAGTTAGTCAAATGCTGCTCCAATATTAATTTGTTGGTTATTATGTCTGTGTTGGTAACAAGTAGTGCTGTGTCATCCGCATAGGTCGCAGTAACTATATTCGGGGATGTTCAGGTATGTCGTATGTGTAAATATTGTATAGTAGTGGCCCCAGAACACTCCCCTGCGGGACTCCAGCCTCAATGGGATGAATGTCGGAGATAACTGTTTTTACCCTAACACTGAAGAATCTGTCCTCGAGATAAGATTTTAGCAAAAGTGAAAGGTGGTTTAAATTAATATTTTTTTTTGGAAAAGTGATTATAATTAAAGTTATTATTATAAAGTCATGTCGGCCTAATAAGGCCCCAGAACTTTAATGTTTTGCTAATATTTTCACTAATTTCAACTCTATTGACAACGTAAATAGCCATATACTTATAGGCAACATAAGCTGCTTTAAATTCTCTTATTTACGATAAACGATAAAGACTGAAATTGTTTAGTTACAAAAAAAAAAATGTCAAGTGTGTCTTTTGAATGATTATAATATATTATAATATGCAACTCTTCAGACAGTATTTGACCATGAGAAGCGTCTTTTTAGCTGATAATAATTAGATAACTGATGGTAAATAATATATATAATATTAGCAATAATAGAGTTATAATAGTAATCATCATATTATTATTAATAATGGCAAATATAAGTTAATCACTTTTCTGTGAAATATTTTTCTAGGTAAATTGGTTTTATTTTTATTTATTTATTTATTTATTTATTTATTTTGTCGAAACTGGGTGCTTGCGATGATTTTCCCCCCTTCGTAAAGTGTAATTACCGTAATGTTAAGTTAAATAAAGCACACACACACATATTTAGATATTTATAGAGGTAACGTAAATATTTGGTAAAAATTCAAAAGATAATAAATAAATTATTTAAGAACTATGAACAATAAAATGTGAATACACCACAATTGATTTAATTATTTATTTATTTATTTATTTATTTATTTATTTTTTGTTCTACTAATAACATTGTTATTTGTATATTTATGTAATTCTATACATATTTTTTTTTTTTCTTCTCTTTTCTTTTTATTATATAATCAAATTCTAAAAATATAAGTCTTGTTATTGTCTAGCCATTTATATCCAACGTGAATTCTCCTCTCGAATAGAAGTGAATCGATAATCTTTCTCTCACATTTAGCCCTTATTCTCACACGCAACAAAAACCCAACATGAAAGTAATAAACTGAATAAAAGAATGGGAGCAAATTTTGGATTAAAATTAAAATAAATGACCAAGATGTAGAGAAATCAAAATCTGTTCTATGGAACAGACAAATTTATTGTTCCAAGCATTTTTAAAAATTTCCCATAAACAAATATGCCCTCAAAAAAAAAAAAAAAAAAAAAAATGAAAAATTTGAAAATACGATTTAATTGTTTTCAATATTAAATAGATAAGGGAGAACCCTACAATGTACTAGAATGGCCATTTTTTGAAGAAAATACTAGCCGATAGTTAACTAAAAGTTTAAACAAAACTGGAGAAAAAAAATATATATATATCGATTAAAATTTCGAGACTTCCGGATTAATCGATTTCAAACGAACTTCGTGAGATCGATTCTTTGCTCACTCCTTAGTGGAACATCTAGATCAAACTTACCATACTTTTTTGTCGTTCTTAATTTTTGCTGTTAATACATAAAATTAATAAATAATTAAAATTGAAATAATGCTTATTTCTGTTCTCACTTTTTTTTTTTTCGGTAAATATTAACTAGGCATAAACTTGTACGTAGTAAATAATTTTCCATATTCAATTGTTTTCACAAAATAAGTTAAATTCTAGGAGGAATTTAAATTTAAACAAAAAATCATGGCACGATGATTACAATGCAATAAATGAACATTAAAAAAAAATCAATGCATGACATCATAAGTATTGATTTGAATTCTATTTTTTTTTTTTGTTTCATTTACAAAACATCGGTTAAGGGTTTTAGTTTTTTTATCTTTTTCTTTTTTTCACAATCTCCCTTAAGTTAGTTTGAATAAGAAAAGGCACCAAGATTTATCCAAATCTAACAGGGTGGAGCGGACAGTCTTCTTTCTACACTGGATGGTACGTATTGAACCACTCTGGGTGTTTTCAACGCCCTGACGCTTTCTAAATGATACATCCTCCAACCATTCAGTGATTATCCAAATATTTATTGGTTGTTTTTCTTTTCTTTCTTTTTATAAAAATTATTTATTTATTTTTTTTTAAATCGAAGAAAACACTGATTAAAACAATTATTTTTTCCTTTTTTTATAAAGAATTCACTTAATCATTAGTTAAAAATAAACATAGATTTTTTTTTTTGTTACGTATAAAATAAACAGTTCAATTTTCCTTAATGGGAAAACTATAAATAAAAATTTGGCCTATGTGCCAGCATTTCAACATATTTTATAACCTAAAAAACAATATTTAATTAAAAAAGTAACAATTTATACACAGATAAATAATAGTAAACATAATTCTTGTAAATATAATATAATGGGTAACTCTTTATTTGTATTCATTGTTTTAGTTTGGTAGTTTAAATTAAAAATTTATTCAAAAAAGAAAAAAAAAATCATGAATAAAGCAAAAAAAATATTAACATTTGTGCTGAAAAAGTAAAATCTAAAAATTAGTGTCCCCTTATTAACAAAAATGTTAAGAAATAATGGTAAAATGGAATAAAATTAGTTAAGTTTTTTTTTTGAACTTACATTAAGATGGAAGTGTTGTTAAAATAGAGAACAGGTTTTCACTAACAATGAGGATGGGAAAAGATTTTGGTGTAGGCTCCTATTGTTACCATGGTAGGAAGGTATTCAGTGCACAACATTGGGGATTTAAAAGGATGACGTAGAGAGTAGGAAAAGGTAGGGTCCCAATTTTGTTTGTGTGTGCGTGTATGTGTATATGTGTGAACAGATGTTTTCAAGTTTATAAAAAAAAAAGAAAAAGTATAAACGAGAGCAAAAAAGAAAAAAGGGACTGACCTGAGTCCTAATGGATCGCACTGTCTGGACTTGGTAGGTATAAGTCCCAGCGCTATCAACACCCTGAAGGCGTGATGAAATCTCTTCTTGTGGCGTGTCCTACGGTGTTTCTTGGATCTTGGAGGCGGTGGTGGTACAAAGTCCGGGTCAGCCCACGGACCGAACGCTCTTGCTTTGGCCCTTCGTCCGGGCATGCTCACCTTCTGGCATACATGGCGGGCTCGCCGCGCGCACGGGCCCACGAGTATAAATACACGTGTACAGCCAGCGGTAGTAGTACGCAGCCTGGGCCAGCCGTTGATTGTTGTCGTACCACCAGTTTATAAACACACCAGTAGATGTGCCGGCGCGTGGTGCTATCTGGTGTAATATAATATAGTATGGATGTGTTTAGAACTACAGAATAAAGAGAAAACGATGTATAGCTTAGTTAGAAGACAGGAGAACACGCTGGTACGGCTGCAGTTTTGCAATGCCCCCTCGACGGCCCCCTCTCCTTTACTGTTCACTATGTTCCTTCTCACTCGGTGAGCTGTGGGCCTGCGCACTGTACAATACCCCTCTCCAACACTATTTTCCCCCCGCCTTACCCGCCCTCTTGGACCCCATCATTTCACTCTGTCTGTGGAACACACGCTCCTTCAAGACCCCTCCCAAACTGTGAGGGATTTAACTTGCTATACTCGATCTTACTGTTCACATCTACATTTTCATTCTAATTATTAACAATAAATAGATAAAAGTACACACTCTAATGTTAATAAAACAGCTGTTCTTGTCACGTAAAAATATCAAAATATTAACAGATATTCTATTCAAATTATTTACATTTCATAATTTTATGCAAGAAAACCTTTACTACAGATCAACTAATTAAAAATAATCAAATCGGGTCATTAATTTTTAGTTTTTACTTTTAATTCTGATATTTTGAGTTGAGTGTGTAATATTGAATTCACTAATTAAAAGCTACAAATTTTATTTTTTTTATTGTAAACAGCAAAAATGTACATTAAATATCTGCTCAATAAGAATTACTCAAATGCATTCAAGAAGTTATTTCTTTTCTTTTTTTTTAAATTATTGTCTTTTTTTACTTTTAATTGAAAAATTCTTGCAAAGTTTTGGATCATTTACTAGTCCATCAAAAACTCTTAGAATTTTCTGCTAAAAGTCTGAAAACATTCTTTTTCACATAATCTAATATTTAATTGGATTCAATCTTAAAAAAAAAAAAAATGAGACTGAGAACACAAAATAAACATCTTAAAATAATATAGTTTTATAAATCAGAAATATATAAAATAATATCTCCATGGAATATTGCACAATTTCTATTGGTTACTTATGGCAGAATTATGGGGACAATAATCGACCTACGTTTGCGAATGCTCCCTAACAAAAGGGTGTTTTTAGAACAGTAGCACCCTACGGATTGGTCAATCAATATTCAAGAATAAATCCTCTTAAAATCTTGAACCTGATCTATAAAAAATGCAAAAAAAAAAAAGCATAGTAAAAATGCATTTTTACATATGTCTAAATTATACGACTTTTTCGATAAATATTTCTCAAAAAAACTGATGTCTGTCTCTACTTTTATGAAAAATTATGTACAATTTCTAAACGGAGTGTTTTAATAAAACCAAATCAAACCGAAAACAAAAACTCTAATAATAATCTTAATAAGGGAAGGGATTAGCTAAGTGGTTAGCGTGTTGGATTCCCATGCGGAGGTCCCGGGTTCGAGTCCATTGCTACCCTTAGATTTTTTTTCTTCCTAGGAGCCTCTACAGCTCACTGTTCGGTGATGGACAGTGTTGTCTGTAACTGGAGAACACTGTGCGGAGACTCCGGGCGCAAATGACCACAGATGTTGAGACGCCTTAAATTTAAAAAAAAAAAAAATACCTTTATTACCTTGAAACATCAATTTCAGAAGAAAACGCAATTCCTAAAATTTGACTCACTCCCAAATACTTCCCACATATATTAGTGAGAGAAGTAATATTTGTATAAATAATAGAATATGTGTAGTCGTTAACAACGTCTTTTTGCTTTTCCTTACCGCTGTATTGCAACTATTGGGATCGAGCCAAATTTTTTAAATTGGCCATGATATTTAGTTTGGGGTCCCTAGAGTCCAGAAAAGTGGTTTCTAGAAATTAGTCGGTATGTTTGTGTGTATGTATGTACACCAAAATGCAAAATCACAGAAAGTTGACTTACTATTTGGTTTTTAGGCGCTACTAGAAGATCACAACAATTAGGTTTGGTGAAAATCGGTTGAACTAGGAGGGATGGTGGATTAATCGTATTTTACTGACTAGATTACAGTATAGGTTTTTCACTTTTTCGTGATTTCTTCGTAAAGGGTTCCAATGATTTTCTATTAATCATGAAACATCAACTAACCAAAAATAAAATTTGGTGTTAAACACTCACACAACTTTCTCTTACTCCAGTTTTCAAAATTGTAATAATTGACAAATTTTATAGTTAGTATACCAAATTTAATGAAATTCGTCCAAGTTCGTTGAAAACTGAAAAAAAACTGTTCAGTAAAATCACGCACTTTCGGTTTACTAATTTTTCTTGAAATTCGGAATTTTGGCAATCTATTTATTTCTAATATTTAATATTGTTTGGATGGTAGAATTGTATAAACAACTATGATAGGACTTAAGAGAAAAACATAACCCCGCCCTTCCCCTAATAGCCCGCTTAATTGCCTTTACCCGGTGAAATGTTTCAAATAAAAGTTGTAGCTTTTTATATGTGTAGTTCACATTCCTAGTTTAAAGAAAATCGTTGCAGCCAGTTTTAGAGAAAATAGTAGAAAACTGAAAAATACAATTTTAGTAAAAACACACTTCCGGTCAACCGATTTTCTTCAAACTCTGAATTCAACAACATGTTGACTTCTAATCAATATTATTTAGATGATAGAAATGTGTAATATATTGGAGTAGCACTTTCGAGGAAACCCTAACTCCAACCCTCCCCCCCAAAAGGGACCTTAAATGAATTTTCCTAGAGAAATGTTTTTAAATAAAAATTGTAGATCTTTGTATGTGTAGTTGATATACCTAGTTTGAAGAAAATCTTCGGGGCCATTTTTGAGGAAATCGCAAAAAAGTGAAAAAAAAAAAAAATTCAGTAAAGTGATACTTCCGGTAGAGGAATTTTGACAGATGACCTAATATTGGATGCCATGTTGATAACTAAACCGAATATCAAGTTTGAACTTTCTACGATTTTTCATTTTTGAGCACTGCTGTTCACATACATTATACATACACACACACATCCCACAGATCATTTTCTAAAAAAAAACACTTTTTTTAGATTCCGGAAATGTGTATTTCCAGTGAAAACTCGATATCGAAAAATTTGACACGATTACAATACTTCCTGTTACTAGGAGTAAGAGGAACTTTTTATTTGAAACATTTTTCCGGAAAACGCCTTTTAAGGTGTTATGTTCCGGGGAGGGGTGAAAGTGATCTCAGGCATTGTGCGCCATTTCAACATATTATACGTTTTTTTCATCAATGTAATATATCATAAGGATTTAATAGTTACCAATACATTTTCATTTATATAAAGAAATTTGTAACAAGGTTATATCCGTAGAAAATAAATCAATTATAACTATGTAAATTGCAGGGAAGGGAATAATAGCTAAGTGGTTAGCGTACTGGACTCCCACGCGGAGGAGCCGGGTTCGAGGCTAGCTGTGCTACTCTTAGATTTTTTCTTCTTAGGGGCCTCTACAGCTCACTGCCGGTGATGGACAGTGTTGTCTGTAATAAGAGAACACTGTCCGGAGGCCGGCAGTGCACTGTGAAGGCTCCGGGCGCCAATGACCATAGATGTTGACGCGCCTTAAATTAAAAAAAATTAAAAATAAGAATAATAAAGAATATACGAATAAATAGAATAATAAGAACAATAAAACAAACATTTAAATTAACAGTGATAGGTAAAGATATAAGATTGGAAAATCTGGGGCGTGAGAACACTCACACAACTTACTCTTACTGCAGTAAATTGATAAAATTGTAACTGACAGATTTTATATTACTGTACAAAAATGTAATAAAATTCGTCGTTTTTTTTTACGGAGAAAATCGCAAAAACTGAAAAAAAAGTGTTTAGTAAAAACACACTTCCGTTTTACCAATTTTCTTGAAACTCGGAAGTTTGGCAATTTATTAATTTCTAATTAATTTTGTTTAAATGGTAGAATTGCAAAAAAATTAATTATGATGTCAGTTTAGTGGAAAACATAACCCCACCCCCTCTCCTAAAAGTGCCATTAAATGAATTTTCCTAGAGAAATGTTTTAAATAAAAGTTGTAGATCTTTGAATGTTTAGTTTATATAATACGTCCCAAGAAAATCGTCGAAGCCATTTTTGAGAAAATCGCGAAAAAGTGGAAAAATCATTTAGTAAAGTGGTTTAAACGCACTTGTGGTTATTGAAACTCGGAATTTTAACAACATATTTAATTCTAATTTAATTAACATTATTTAGATGACAGAATTGTCTAATAAACTGAAAGAGCACTTTACATGAATCAAATAAAAATTGTAGCTCTTTATATGTGTAGTTCACATTCCTAGTTTAAAGAAAATCGTTGAACTCGTTTAGAGAAAACCTAAAAGTTTTTAGAGCTCACTTTCCGGTGATGGACAGTGTTGTCTGTAATGAGAGAACACTGTCCGGAGGCCGACAGTGCACTGGGTAAGCTCCGGGCGCCAATGACCATAGATGTTGACGCGCCTTAAATTAAACAAAAAAATAAAACTAATAAAAAAAAAATGCAATAAAAAATAGTCGTGTGAGTGTTTCACACATCAGATTTTTAATTCTAAAATTTAAATTCCGTAGTTCAGATTGTATTTCTGTTAATGCCCAAGATAAATATATTTAGCAATTTTTAGGAACTTTGATTTTTAGATTTAAAAAGGTTATTTTTTTTTTTCTTTAACTGGAATTCTAATCTAATCTTTCTTTATTAAATATAATAAATCCGAATTTTTTTTTTTTTTTGATGAGTGCTCTTTGAAAAATAGACTATTTGGTTTTTTGTGCATTACTAGTAAGATTATTTTCTATACAATAATATTATTCTAAAATCACCAATTTATGTTGCAAGCATTTACAGAGCTAAAGAAAATTACAATGTTATCTACAAAATACATCAGCAACAAGCGATTATTCTCATTTAAAAACAAACCAGAGGAACCTTTTCATCTAAAAACCAAGTAATATCGGTTATGAAAAATCAAAGGAGTAAAGGCGATAAAAAGGTTCGCCTTGCAAAACACCACCATTTTGCAACAGCTGTTTTTCCTAGTCAAGAGTCAACAGCTTTTCCTAGTTTAGTGTTTATACTCATTTTACCATTATCATATACATCTTTGATGATCCTTATCACCTTGGTTCCAACTCCCAACTTTATAAGTTTACCTCATAGAAGGTTTTTTTCTTTAACTGGAATTCTGGTTTGTATTTCACTCTATTCAGATACAATCCTGGAGTTTAGAATGGATTATTTTATTTTCTATGTAATTAGTGCAACAATAAATTAATCTAAGATACCGTAATAATAATAATAATGAATTATCGAAAAATACTATATTTTCAGTCCTAAAAATAGGGGAATAAGTAGTGGTTCTAATTTGCAAGCTAAATCACAAGGTAAAGTCGATTTAAATCATCTTAGTAGTGATTCCAATTTTTCCACAAAGAGAAATAACTTTTTAAAAAACCTATCTTGAATTTACTTATATCAATTTCATTATAAATGAACTGTGAAAAGTATTATAAATGAAAACAAAAAATATTATAAGTTCATTCTTATACTAACTAATTTTTAGGAAAAAAATACAAAACAAAAAAGTCAGTGATTCCAAAAAATTAATCATTCACTTTTTGAAGTTCAAATAATAAAAATCATTTTATGCACAAAAATTTGTCGATCACTGTGATCAATATAATATGCTGACTGTTTTTTTAATGATTTCATGATTTCAGAACCTTATAGTGATTTCAAGGAATATTCCACTACCACATAGCTTATTGAGCTTAAGATTTTCAAACTAAAAATCCGGATTAAATCTTAGAAAAAGTCAAAAATATCTGGCAAGTTTTATCCCAGCCCTGGGCTATTGTAGTCTTGAGATGTAAAAGTTTGAATCCATATTTTGATTTGTCTTCTCTATTCATTAAACTAACAATAATTAAACATCCAATATGAACCTCTTACATAACTTTTTCTTATTACCATTTACACAATATATAATATGTATTTAATAATGTATAATTTAAATGTATGTATTAGCGAAAGAAATTATCACAAAAAGTCACAGGATGCTTAAACTTGAACTTCCATTTAAGTGTATTAAAAGTATTGCTAAAATTCTAAATTTATTAGAAAATCGGTTGACTGAAAGTGCTACGTTAATGAAAGACAATGTGATAACACAGACTTGCACAGAGCAAATTCAGTTTATACACAAAGATATAAACTAAATTTGTTCTTTGAATGTACTGTAAACTGAGTGTATAAACTGAATTTGCTCTGTGCAAGTCTGTGTTATTACACTGTCTGACAAACCCATCCTGAAGATAGGCGAACGCCCGAAACCGGTCGATGACCACAAAATGAAGCAGGCTACCATGGAAAAATATCTCTAATACTTTCCAGCTCTGCGGAACCAACCACCACAACAAATAAATTTTCTATTTTTTTTTTTTTTTTTTTTTTTTTTTTTTTTTTTTTTTTTTTTTTTTTTTTTTGAATATTCTCAAATATGGCGAAAACCTACATCCTTTAAACTTTGTAATAATAACTGTAAAGATTATTGAATCCGATCACTGTTATTCAATCTCTTCGGGGAAAAAAAAAGTTGATTTTAGGCAGTTCTATGGCATATGAGACATTAAATTTCACATATTCTTTGGGTTTGTTCAATGTTACTGGCGTTGTCTTCTGGTCTTCTTGCAATATATTCAAGTATAGACAACCTGACATAGGTTTCTAAACAAAATGTACTCACCCCACAACTCTATATTTCTGTTTGGGAACTTTAAAGAAATTTGTCAATTATATTATAAATTGTATTAAATAGTGAGTTAACAACAATAAGTTAACAAAATTGTTAATGTATCTGTTATCCAAATAAATATAAGGTTAATTTAGTCATAAGTATTATAAATTAATTTATATTACTATTGGTTAAATTTTATTGTAGAAAAGAAAAACTTTGTTTTTTTTTACAAGAGTTAATCATTAAATAGGTATATAATAATATTTTAAAGATAACAGTGCATAAAATAAACAAAAAAAAAGAAACAATATACACTCGTTTTTGTAAAACTAAAAAGTAAATAGAACAAAACAGAATTGTCCAATAAAGTTTTTTAAATTATTCAAAAATAATAATTATAATTAAGGCTCAATTTTGTATATAAAAATTATTTGTATTAGAAAATCGTTTACCACATGATTTATATATATAAAAAAAAAATTAATATTATGATGAGATGTTTGTAGGACAATGGCCAGAATAGTTTTTTAAAGAGAAAAGAATTCTTTGTTGCTCTACGTTTCGGGTACCATTGGTGCTTTTCTTCAGGAGCTCTGTAAAATTTATTGGAGAAAATACATTATTGTACAGTATAGTAGTTATGAAAAAGGGCATAGATTTATAAAAAAAAAAAAGAAGAAAAATTTAAATCAAAGAAATATTAACACAAGAAATTATAAACAGAAGTGACAGTAAATTAAATAAAATTATATTAATAGTAAGATAAAATAAGACAAAGATACCTTTTGGGTATGAGGCGAGTGAACGTTGAGAACGTTGAGACTGAAATGTGAGAGTATGTTTTTAAAAATTAAAAAAAACTGTTAAAAGGTGGGAGGGATAAGAAAAATGTTTGTAGTGAAACGCGGCAATTTCAAATTTGGAACAATAAATTACTGGCGAGTATCTTTTTTTAGGGTTAGAAAAATATTGTTATAAGTTGAAGTTATGATTTCTTTGTCTTTTTTAAAATTGATAGAATTCGGATGGAGGTAGACGCCTCACTACAAACATTTTTTTCTTATCCCTCCCGCCTTTTAACAGTTTTTTAAATTTTTTAAAAAAATACTCTCTCTTCATTTCAATCTCAACGTTTTCAACGTTCACTTCTCTCCTACCCTAAAGGTATGTTTATCTGTTTTATACTTTCTCTTATTGTTGATATCATTTTATTTAATTTACTGTCACTTTTGTTTTATTATTTCTTCTGTTATTATTTCTTTAATTTATTTATTTTTTTTGTTATAAATCTATGCACTTTTTCGTAACTACAATACTGTACAATAATGTATTTTCTCCAATAAATTTTAAAGAGCTCCTGAAGTAGAGCACCAATGGTACCTGAAACGTAGAGCAACAAAGAATTCTTTTTCTTAAAAAAACTCCTCTGCCTATTGCCGTACAAACCACTCATTGTGATTTTAAGGCCTGACGATTTGAATACCATTTAATATTATGTTTTATTGTATTATTTTGATTGTATGAAACAGATTGGTTATTAATGATGTAAGGGCGATTTCCCCCCCCCCCATTTACTAAATATAAGTAGATTGATTAATAGGAACATATTGAGGAGGTATTGTTGTTCTTGACATTCACAGACATGTTCATTCTTCTGTGCAGTCTATTAAAACATTGAAATGCTTTGTAAATAATATTAAAAATTTTGAATTGGCCAATTGGATTAACAGGATTAAGGCATGTTTTGCCCAACTTGATGTTAAAGTAAAGATACTCTGAGGGAAGAAATAATTGAAAAATATGTTGGCTATATAATGGTAGCTCTTTTAAACAGTTGTTTCCTTCTAGCTATTAGATCCTCAGTGAGTTCAGATTTATATCGCATAAGGGGAAAGGGATTTTGTGAATTGAATATCTATCTTATTCTAACCTGAGTGATCAAATTATATTTCAGATTGCGATGTAAAGAGTCCATAAAAAAGGAAATTGTAGCATTTTTTCGAGTAATATCAGTGGCATGTGCAAAATTTGTATTAACAGTTAATCTTCCTAGACAATACTTGGTATTGCCAAATGTAGCACTGAGTTTCTAGTCGAATGAAGTAACCTGGTTTAAATGTTAGTAGACGTATTGCAGATATTTAGAATCCTGATAGTCCTGCTTCTATTTTATCAAAGTTTAAATAACTATCATAATTCTGCATCACCCAGCAATGCTGAGAGAATAATAATTAGTGTAGGTGTTTTTTTGATAATTTTGCCTGGAGATTGTGGACATTTGGCTTTTAATTTTTAAATATTTGAGAATGCGCAGTTAGTTTGAAAAATTCAGTGTTTGAGAAAATAGTCAATACAACTTCTAGATGTAAATAAAGAATTGTGGTTGCTTATTCTGGTGTGAGCACTTTCTGGAAAATGACAACTTCAGTTTTACTCACACATGATAAGACCATTAATTTCACAGTATAACTCAATAGCACTTATGTTGTTTTGTAAATCAATGGGTTGTCCGCTAATAGTACTAATTCATTTGCAATTAGATGTTAATATTGACCAAGGAAACTCCTATAATATATCGCCTATTAAAATGCATGCCCAATATCACTTATGAAAAAGACAAAAAGAATCGGGCAGAGAGAATCTCCTTGCAGTTCTCCACATGATGATTTCATTTGTCTGGTCAACTGGAATGAGAATTGAGTATGTAATTTTTAAATGCAACTTCCTTAGTAATGATTGTGTATTGGCCATTCTTGTTAATTTTATTCGCGATTGTGGAATTTAAGATAAAAATGTTGATAAAAAAATTCTTCTGTAGGGTCTAAAGCCTGCCTGATGTTCAGGAAGAGAACCTGTGATAACCGCCCATTCAAGCACTCGTTGAGCTAATACTGAGTTTGAGTAAAGATCAAGAACTTCATTATGTTGTTCAACAACTCTATGTTATGTCTATAGTTAGTAGAGTGTTTGTTGGGTCACCGTACTTATAAATCATTGTTATTAAAGCTTTAACTTTCATCATTGATACTCGTTCGTGTTCCATAATTCAATTGAAAAGACTGAAAAAGGTTCCGCTCCGCTGTTCGAGAAACATAATAAAGGATACTATCAGTTCCTGGCAATTTTTTATTTCTCGTTTTTTTGATCATTTCTATTATTAGTTAATACATTTATGAAGATGGAAAGAAAATGGGTAACTAACAAACTGATTTTCATTTATATATCACAGAATTTGGTCAATTAAATACACAACGGAAATATCGGTAAAGCCCCTCTTACCAAACTTCTCTTGGAACGTCTATTTCAGGAAAGAGCAGTTATTCTTGTAGATATTTTTTTTATCAACATCTTCTTCTTGGTTGGGAATGCAGGTCTCAAATCTGTCAGTCGGGACGATTATCATGGAAAGTCTACTATTCTTCGAAAATGTCACATAGTTCACGTTGCCATTCTATCCGGTTCTATGCAACAAACATCTTCGAAACAGGGCATTCCTTTCTCTTTAAGCTGCTTCAGAATCTTTGTTTCACACCGTAATAGTGATGCGTGTTATGAACCATGTTTTAAGAGCATTTTCCCAGTACATGGGAGGTTTCCGACTCTTGGCCACATCTGCGACAGAGGTTTCCGGGAGAGTTATGTGCACAATTCACGTATACCCTACCCTATTCAGTCCCACTACCTGGACTACAACTCATTAACGCAACAATACATAAAAAAGTCGAATCTCTCTTAACAGTTTTTTTTTTTCATAAATTATTCCATATAGCCATATGCATTTAACCATATGCTTAATCATTTTGCCCAATTGCCACATCAACCCCTTTTTATTTTATTCGTCTCGAACAGATTTAACATCCTGCAGAACTGCCAACTTCTACCGTTACAATTTATTTTTGGTTCTTCTCCTTCTTGTTCGGAATTTTCATGCTCTTCCACCTACCAACCTTGCACCTGGTTAGAATTACATTTCCGTTTAACACATTGAACTTTTCTTCTGCAAGTTCATTCACGTTGACTTCTTTTCTTTCCTTTATCGTTTCTCCAAGAGTTATTCTTTAGTAACTCTTGTTCTTCGGTTCTGTTAATTTTATCGATTAGATAAAATTTATCGTTCTTCTTCTTCTCAATGTCTTAATTATTATTATTCACAAGTTTTATCGTTTCTTCTTCTTCAGATTCTTTACCTTTTTTTCTCTTGTTCTTCGTCTTTACCAGTTTCTTCATCCTCCTCAATTTCTTCATCATTATTATTCACTACTGTTATCGTGTCTACTTCTTCGGATTCTCGTATTTTTTTCTTTTGCTTTTTTCCTTTCATTCAGCATCCGTAACAGTAGGAAATTTTTGGTACTTACATCCTACACATGTGTCTAGAGAATTTATCAAATTCACCAACTCTTCCCTTCGCTTCACTTTTGTCTAGTCTTACGACTGAGGTTAATTTTCTCCCGGTTCACTTCTTAGCTCATCTAGTTTCAAGTCCATATATTTCAAGTGATTGTCAAATTATGCTAAAAATAAAAATTGCCATTTTATTTCCTCTATAAAACAATCTATATAAATAAAATTCAGCATCCGTATGTTTGAGGCCGCAAAACTCGAAAAGTAGTCGATGGATTGACTTGAAATTTTTACACAACGTTGCATTTCTATATAAGAGTGTTTATATATACATTTTACTCCGAAGTTCGCACGGAAACGGGAACTTCTCGTTTCGCGAGGTTGTTTCGCGAGGTTGGCCGAAATAGACTGACTCAGACGCGTTGCGATGGTGGCTCACTCTCTGAACCTGTTTCTCAACTACTTAAAAGTACCTCTATTCCGAAGTTCCCTCGGAAACGGGAAATTCCGAGCTAAAATCCGTTCAAACGGCCATATTGCGTTAGCACTTGCTTCTTCAGGCATTGCTGCTACGTTGATGGAAGGAGGTAGAACAGCGCATTCAGCTCTTAAACTGTCATGACTTAAACATGCACTTCATAGAAAATCCAACATGTAGCATTTCTAAAACATCAGGAATGGGAAAAGTTCTTCGGGCGTGCAAAATCCTTGTATGGGATGAGTGTGCAATGGCTTATAAGAAGTTATTGGAAACATTAAAATATTGGAGCATAGTAAAATAAATTCATTTAACAACGAATATGAGAGTTTAACTTCAAAACGATCCAACAGCTGCCATATTTTCAAGACAATTACTCGAACTCGGTAACGGCACTGCTCCTACAAATCCGGAAACGGGAAAAATCACCTTCCCATCTAATTTCTGCAACATTGTACATTCAAAAGAAGAATTAGTAGCATCGAAACAAATTATCAAAAGCACGCATGGTTAAGCCTAAAAATCAGACTGAGCCACAGCGAAGCGTGTTCGGGTTAGCTACTAGTTGTATAAAAATATCTGCTCAGTCTGAATCCTATTATCTACTGAATCGATACGTTAAATCTATCCTCTGAGATTTTATCGATCCCACTTACTGACACCAGTTGTTAAAGGTATTAGCTATGATCCTACTAGCACGTCTACATTAATATTAAATCTATTGCAAATAAAACCAAATTGTATAGTTATTTTTCGGTTTCTTAGGAAAAAAAAGAAGCTTTTACATTAATGTATCAAATAAGCACATTTATCTACTAGTTTTATTTATTTTAATAAATAAATATTCAAAAGATATTGCGGACAATGGCCACAAAATGAAACAGGCTATCAGGAAAAAATCTAGACAAATTTTATTTAGTCAACGAATATCGACTAATATCCATCTTAGATCTTAGTAAGATGGTTAGGTTGTATGATTGCGCTTTTTATGAAAGTATTGGATATTTAATTCATTCTGTTTGTAGAATAACACTAAATCTTATTAGCCTTATATCGATTTACGAAATAGATGGTGATGGCTGAATTACTACAGCCTAAAAAAACAAAAGTTGGTCGACTCAAGTTAAAATCGTTATTTCCTCCCTGTAATGAACAAAATGCTGTTTTATTCACTTAAATTGCTAAATTTAATATTTTGCAATATATAATAACTGTTATTAAATTAGTAAACAAATTTTTTAACGATCAATCGACGTTAATGAATCTTTTTTCTGCAAACAAACAAGAAGTTGAACGATGGATGAAAGCGGCAGTGGGCCTGAAATCAATATCCTGTCCACCGGCCAGCCTCTTTACCGCTTACCAAACAATAACAGATAGTTGCTCTCTCTGCATTCAGTAAAATACATTTAATAAAAACTTTAATTATTTTATTAAAGTAAAAACTTTAATTATGACACTAAATAAAGATCTATGAAAAAAAATTATTGACTTATATCTAGTATATATTTTCAGAGATTTATTCTCGACATTATCAATCCAGATATTTGTTCATTTATGTTTTATCATAGAATGTGTCATATTTTTTATATTATGTATAGTTGAATATGTGGATAGGGCCACATTGCTGGATAATATCTGTGATTTTATCCGTCGAAGCATGCTTCATTGTTTTGGTTCTAGCCGGTTTCGAATTTTCATTCATCTCAGAGTAAATTTATCAAGTTAGGGTAGAAAGTTTACTTCAACGTAATGTTTTTGTTACACACTGCTCTTGTTGGCGTGTTGATTACAAGAATAAGAAAAAAATATGCATGCTGCAACGGATAAAATACCAAATATTATGTATAAGTGTCTAACATATTATCTTATCCTGCCCAAACATTATTTGCTTTTTTTCCGAATTTATAACATTTTATCACTCTTTTATGTGTAGATATTTGTCTTATTTATAGTGAGAAGGATAGAATTAGTTGCAAATAAACGGTGCTTCGCCGGATGTAATTTTAAAATGAAACACAGTAAATTATTATTTAATTGGGCCAAAAGGCGGCCGCTGCTGTGTTGGCATACCCTGACACTTTTGATCCAATTTTACAAGACTTTTCACAAGTCAATTGGCTCAATTTCAGCGATTACGCGTTGGATTTCTGTTTTCAATTTAGGGTTTTTGATCTGTTAGCATAGACCTTGGACTTTACGAAACCCCAGAGGAAAAAATCGCATAGGATCAAGTCGCAAGATCTGGGCGGCCAATTAACGTCAGCATTTCTTGGAAATCACACGACCATGAAAACATTGTCTTAACAAATAGATGGTTTCTGTTGCTGTAAGGCATTGTCACCATCCTATTGAAATCACATTTCTTCGAGGTCCATATCGTCCAATTGATCCTACAAAATGTTCGATATCATGTCACGATATCGTACTCCACCTTACGATACCTTAGCTTGGCCAAACTCATTCTCAAAAAAAGAACAGTCCAATTACCACCACCAGCCCATAATCCGCAACAAGCAGTGGCTCCTTGAGGGTGCAACGGATTTTTTTTTTTATGAATAGCATCAAGATTTTCATTGACCCAAATCCGATAATTCCGTTTATTAACAAAACCATCGAAATGAAAATGACCCTCATCGCTAAAGATGATGTTTTTAAGAAAATTGTTATTCGCTGTTTGTTTGTTTTTCCATCACACAATTAGCGAATTGTCTCCGTTGTAAATGGTCTCTTAAGCTCTTGCTTATAATTGAACTTTGTAAGATTGAGGGTGAAGGAGAATTGGTTGCACACTGATTCTGCTAATGTTCAATTGTTGAGAACGATAATGTGTTGATATTCTTGGATTCTCATTGATACTCTCACTGTCGTCGACTGCAATGTTTTCGGCCGACCGCACAAGAAGAGGACGAGTTAGTTTGTCCATAACCGAACCAGTTTCCTCAATTTTTTTTTTTATTTATCTTCAAATGGTGGACTCATTAAATGAAATATGAAAACCAAACAATTCCACAAACTTTTCGAACAGTCTCCACAAAATTTTCGCCAAATTTGTAACATGTTTTAACAATAACAATATGTATATACTATGTTTAAAGGGATCCGTCAAAATCAAATATTACCTATTTTTATTTTTTTTTTCAGATTTCTCGATTTAATTTTCATAAAATTAATTATAGCCATAGGGAAGGGATTAGCTCAGTGGTCGCGCGCTGGACTAGTAACGCGGAGATCACGGGTTCGAATCCAGCCGTGCTACCCTTAGATTTTCTCTTCCTAGGACCCCCTACAGCTCACTGTCCGTGATGGACAGTGTTGTCTGTAACGGAAGAACACTGTCCGGAGGCCGGCAGTGCACTGAGAAGGCTCCGGGCGCAAATGACCACAGATGTTGAGACGCCAAAAAAAAAAAAAAATTATAGCCATAAAGATCGAAAAAATATCAGCTCAGGGAAGATTTAAAAAATAATAATAATAAATAAATGCTGGGTTCCAATACTATAAGGAAAAAAAGTGGATAATTATATGATAATTTAGGAAATGAACGGGCATACAATAATATGTATTTTACTATTATAAACAAAAAGTAAAAAATGAGCATGGTAATTTGTCATGTCCATGTGATGAAATGTCATAGAACCTAATGAGATCTTCTTCATATGTAATAAACGATTAAAAAAAAAAGTAAGGTTTAATGATAGAACAAACAGGAAGTAGCAATCAAAGGCAGTACCTACTTAAGAGGTAAATATAATGGAATAACTTTAACTTCTACAAATTCTCAAGTTTCTTTCTTAAAATTGAAAAATTGATATATTTTATTTATTATTTAGAAACATTATAAAATAGTCATAAATAATTAATAAAATTAAATAAATAAATAAAATTCCATTCGACTAGACCATGGCGAAAAACTTAATTGCAGTTTGAAACAATATTGTATTCACCTCTTTTTACTTTACTGACTAAAAAAACAATCTTCCTTTCTATCCGACGTTTCCCAGTTTTCTCCAAGTCATGAATCAAATGCTTAAATTCATTTTTATCACTTAGAAATTTAATTGGATTTCTAATTATTCTTAGGTTTACTTAATTATATTTAATTTTAATTACATTCATAATCAATTATGTAGTTTTCATAGATTCTCAGACTAAACGCACTAAAAAAAAAAATCTGGTGTGAAATACTCACACAACTTTCTCTTACTCTAATTAATATAATTTAATCAAGAAATGTCTTTAAATAACAACGTTACAATGTTTAATTGGGCTGGTCATAAAAATAGTGGTGGGGATTTTATTTGTATACCTGAGCGGCCTTATGTGGAGCGCTCTACATCAAAACTAACAAAGCTTGTGCAATATTAAAAATTTAAACTAAGTGACAGCCCTCCAATATCCCTATAAAATTAATTTTTTTTTTTTTTGGAAAATGTTTCAATAAGTTATACGTTTTTAAAGAAAATTTAAAAAAAAATCGTTGCAGCCATTTTCGAGAAAATACCAAAAAACTGAAATTCTTATTCTGTAAAGTCGCAGTTCCGGTTTAGACGATTTTCTTTCAATTGGAAATTCTATCAATGGTAATGAAATTCTGATGTCTACATATATTATGTAAAAACTACAATTGTACTAAAGTGGCTCTTTGCAAGTAAAAAAAATTACGTTGCTATTTCCTCAGAACGTCCAAAAAACCAAATATTATACTGAAGTGATATTTAGAGAGAAGCATCACGCTACTGTTCCCTTAGAAGCCCCTAAAATTAACCATTAGTAACAACCTAAAGTTATCTGTCCTAGAACTTTACAGCAACAATGTGGCCTTATCATGAATAATTTACCAAAGTTTCCCTGGGTCTGAATTTTGTTTAATAAATAATCTCTAATTAAAATTATTATAAAAGCTGTTTCAAAAAAAAAAAAATAAGTTTGTAAAATTTATTTCTGAAAGTAAAAAGGAACACTGACACAAAGTATGCATTATATTTAAAAATTGCTTTCATAAATATTGATTTTTCTAGGCTGATATTTTGATTGAATTTGTTTTTAAGATTGGTTAGAAAGATCTTTATCTAGTAACTGAGAGGAATGTCTACTTTCATAAGGGGTTGTTGACAGAAACTTCAATATTCACAATTCCTAAGGATGCGATATGACGATAGAATTGACCTTGTACACTGATTCGCACCGACTATTTCAGTGATTCACAAAACATGAGTATTTAGTGTATAAAAAAAAAAAGGTAAGTGCAATGGTCCTCATAAATTAATAGCAAAAAAAGGGGAATATTTCATTTCTTCTGCAAATAATCTTCAAATATGTCTGCAGAAATAAAAACAATTAATTCATCTGTTGCGTGGTCTTGCAAGGTATGTCTGCTTTCATCCCTTTAATTCTCTCCCGCCAATTCTCTGGCGTTTGGGGGATTTCGTGCCTTCTCTCGCTACCGGACGTAGGTTTCCTCTCCACGGCCACTCCTTTTTCTCTGGTTAATATATCCATTTCATCACTTGCCTGCTTGTTCTCTTCGAGAGAAAAGTATATGTTTATTGTTCTACTGCATCAAAATCTACTGCTTCATTTTAAACTACTTTTTTGTTAAGATTCACCGCTTCCTCGGGTGTATTGTGTTTATAACACAGGTTTTTCATCCCTGTCTCCAATCAGCTTCCGAGAGGACTTATTCGCATCAACAAACGCACGTTTTCATACCGCTTCACTCACCTGTTTACGTATCCCATAACTTCCCTTCATACACACCCATACATGAACATATTAACACATATACACAGCTTCCTTTATACCTTTTACGCTTCATACCGTCCTTCACAGCTTTTCCAGTTCAACATACGCTTCTCACATTCATGCTAACGCTTCTTCAAGGTGATAAAATTAAAACTTTATTCATTGTATTTACATTGTATTACATCTTAGGGGATTTGCATGCTTCACTAAACCTTATCCTGTTACGCTTCCGAGTATACGCCTACGCGCGTACAACATCTTTTAAACTACGAAGTGAGTACACTCACAAATGTGAGTACAAATGAGTCACATTTGTTATGGATTAAATTATCATTATATGGATACAAGTTTAGCAAATTTCATTCCCTAAACAGACACAGAAACAGAGATGACAATTAATTTAAAATATTTGTTTCAGAAAAAATATTAAAGTTTTATAAATGATCTATATTAAACAACGTAAAGAGAACAAGGGCTTTAGTAGTGGTGGCTCGGCCAAAATATTTGGTAATAATTTGTCAAAACTTTGAAATTTAATTACCTACTAAATTGTGAACACTTCAATAAATCGTTTTACTGACAATCATTATCACGCGAAATTTCTTCATGTATAGAATATCACCACAGATATCATCTATGCATTTGGACAAAAAAAAAAAATCCTCACATGCACTTTTCACCAAAATTTAAAATTAATAGCAGTATTTACTTACATATATTATTATATATTTGAAGTCAACTCATAGAGATTTAAACTTTATTGCCGTAATTGGAACTGTCGTGTTATTTTATCAAATTTTAAATAACGATCCCGACTTTTTTCTTTCATCTACATTCACCACTAAACTGCAGTTATATTTACTTTTGTTGGAGCAAGGAGGTGGTAGCAAAGGGCCAGCAGCATGTTGAACAACTCGAAATCCCATGTAAGACTGGCCTTTTACTTTCATTTTACGACGAATCCTTTTCTTCAATTTCTTTGGTATGCGATCTGTAAATCAAAACAATTGGATTTGTTTAGATTATAGTTAAATTAGCTTTATTTTTTTTAAATTAGTAAGTTTTGTATTTCATAAGAATAACGATGAAATAACGTAATATACGAAATAACGATTTAAAAACTGTCGTGTTAAAAGCAGATTTTTTAAATTTTAATCTCTATGGAAACATACACTTCTGATTTGAGGCTTCCTAAATTACAATTAATATTCTTGTTGTGGCTGGGTTTCAAAGAAGCAGGTTATCATGGAAAATAAATCTGATACAAAATGTTCTTTTTAATTTCACTTACTCTGTAAGAGCAAGTGAGTTTTCACCGGAAATACATGTTTTGAGGTTCCCTAATAGAAAAAAAATGAGGGGTGAAACACTCACATGACTTTCTCCTACTCTATTTATAAAATTTAATCAAGAAATTTTTTTTAAATTTGCTGCGTTTTAATGTTTAGTAGAGCAGACCATAATAATGATGGTGGGGATTTTAATTGTATACCTGAGCAGCCTTATGTAGAGCGCTCTATGTCAAAACTCAGAAAGCTTGTACAGATTTAATTTTAAACAAGCAGGTTCAGGTTTATACAACACTTATTAGCTTTCATTTTAGCAAAGTAGAAGGTTTTTAATAATCCAATAATCTTGCTAAACCAATAATCTCATACTTCTTTTCAGAGAGTTGTTTTATGATAGAATAAGAGGAAATTAGTAGTATATATGTTATGAAATTAAATTATTTGGTTATGTAACGTGCCTTTTTTGTTGCTATAAGCAATCAGAATTAAAAGTTGAGCCAAATGGTTAAATGATTGTATGGTTTTTCAATATCGTCGGTACCACGCCAAAATCACGAATCTGCCGTTTTCACCTGAGTACAGATTTAAATTTGTCTTCTGGTCAACTTCACCATGCCAAAGTCACGAATATGTAACTCAAACCGATGTTGCTGCAATCCTAAAGCACATTTATCTCTATAAAACTTTATGTTCACCACTCAAATCACGAATGTACCACTTTCGTGAGTTTGGCACAGTGATTACTTCAGAATACTTCACGAAACTACCACTTTCGTATTTTTAGCCTGGTAAGTTGAACAAATTGGAATCAATTCGTTCTTTTTCCTATAGACCGCGCTGGTCTTCAGCTGTAATGTTCTTGTATTTTTGTGTTAGATCGGTTAATAAGCAACGTCAAGTTTGTAAGCCAACATAAGTGAGAGAACACGTAAAATAGTTTCCATGTGTGCTTCATCAGAAGTGGAATCTGAGTCGGATGAATGCAGAAATCCCTTGGATGACTTAGATATTTCCGACGAGGATGAAGATTATGTACCCTCCAAGAAGAAAGTTCAAGCAGTGATGATGCTCATCATGATGCCAATAAAAAACAAGTTACTGTTGAAGGTAAATATTTTAAGAATTATAATGTAATTTAAAGCCTAATAAATTATTATGTTTTTTTTTTTACAAACATTGACATTGCACTTCAATGCATTCTTTTTGTGTTTAGAGCATGTACACTATGGAAGCAGTCAACAATGCCTCAACTCACATTCTAATAATAGAGAAGAAGCGAGTAATAACAATTTCTTCAAAAATGAAATAGAATTATTTGTTGTTGATCTTTGGTCTTATAAGTAATCAAAATTCATTATTCAATATAGATAATTGTTTACTTCCATCTTATAATCAAAATAATAAAGTGTGAAAACCAATTTCTCACACTTTATAATGAATACTGTTCCTTCTAATTGTTCATTTCGTGGGGAAGAATATTTTAATTTATTCTTATGAAATACAAAACTTACTAATTTAAAAAAATAAAGCTAATTTTAACTATAATCTAAACAAATCCAATTGTTTTGCTTTACAGATCGCATACCAAAGAAATTGAAGAAAAGGATTTGGAAAAAACAGATTCGTTATGAAATGAGACTAAAAGGCCAGTCTTACTTGGGATTTCGAGTTGTTCAACATGCTGCTGGCCCTTTACTACCACCTCCTTGCTCCAACAAAAGTAAACATAACTGCAGTTTATTGGTGAATGTTGATGAAATAAAAAATATTTATAATGATTTTAGGGATTTGCCATCTTTTGATGATCAGCCTAACTTTATTGCTCACCATTTAAAGACAACCACCAAGAAAAGAAAAATAAAAAGTGAAAATTCTACGAGATCAAATACTAATACTTATTATTTGACTGCAAACGGCGAAAAGTTATATATGTCGTGAATTTTTTATGGCAACATTGAAGGTCACTGATGCTTTAATTCGCAGCTCATGCAAAAGAATTACAAAAATAGGAATAGTATCTCAAGACTTAAGGGGGAAGCACCCACTACACAATAAACTTCCTCAAGCAACAGAGGATTCAATTCGTAATTTTATTTCATCTTTACCGTCGTTGAGTCCCATTACAGCCGGAAAACATCAAGGTAAAAGATATTTAGATCCTACACTCAACATTTCTATCATTTTCAGAAAGTTTAAAGAACACTGCACTAGCTACAGTCTGAATCAAGGTTAGTTCGAAAAATTTCGTCAAGTGTTTAGGGAGTTCAATGTAGGTTTCTTTTGCCCTAAGAAAGACCAATGCAAAACATGTTTGTTTATCATGGTCTGACTTCTGAAGAAACTCTAACGGAAGATGAGTTTAATAGACACATTGAAAGAAAGAATGCAGCTCGCAACTGCAGAATGATGATAAAGACTTAGCTAGCAATGATCCTTCTTATTTAGCATTTAATTTTGATCTTTAGGCTGTCCTGAATACCCCAAAGGGAAATGCAGGTCAAATATTCTATCTGTGAATGTTTAGCTATTTGTAACTCACGTTATCAGTTCTCACGAAGGTCACTGCTACTTACGGGATGTATCTCCAGGCAAAAGAGGTGCGAATGAAATTGCAACATGTCTGCTTAAATTCATCAACCCAAAAATCTGCAAATACCCCCATTACTGCAGTTAGAATGATATCAGATGCATGCGGGGGTCAAATCAAAAATATTTGACATACCTTCAATGTGCATGCACTTATTGAGAATTCTCCCAAATTTAAAAGCAATAAGGCACACTTTTTTTTGAGTCTGGTCAATCTAGTGTTTTTTTGAGTGTGATTCAATCTATGCCAAGGACGAAAAAAAGCCAAACATGTAACCGTGTATGTACCTGAGGATTGGGCCCAAATAATCAGAGGTGCAAGATTGAAACCAATGCCATTCTTCGTTCACACAATGCAGTTCAATGATTTTTATGATTTCAATTCTCTTGCCACAGAACTTGAACGTGTTGTTCCATGGAGAAAAGTGTGTTGTTTGGAATTCTGCAAACGACTGGCTGGAAAAATCGAAATGTTATATAAAACAGATTATAAGGATAAATTTGAGCTAGTGACCATGAAGAAACGCCAAGGAAGAGTTAGTGACATGGAACCGAATCCTTCCAAGGCCTATGACTGGCAGCTTTGCATTTCTAATGCGAAATACAAAGATTAATGAAAATGTGCTAGGATCGGTCCATACCCAAAGAGTACCGCCAATTCTATACGAATTTGAAAGCTTTCTATTTTCTAAGGGATAATCTGCCAGAACCTGATGCAAGTGAAGAATCAGAATGTGGCGACACTAGCAATAATAAATTAGTGTACCGGTATTTAGTGTATTTAATAAATGCTATTTGATTTCTAACCAACAAGAATAGTTTCAATAGTTCCCTTTTCCTTTTTCGGTTCCTTACGAATGTCTTTCCTTTTCAAAAATCACAATGCCAAAAATCACGAAAGTGCACTTAAGCACTGATAATTGCAGTTTTAAAATAAAAGTTATAAATAAATTTGATTAGATATTGTGTCATGAAAAAGCTTCCTATGGGAAGTATTTTTTGGTTAGAAATTAGTTTATAAATTTGAAACCCAGACTTTTGAGATATAAAAGAATCTTTAAATGCAATTTTTCTCAAAACTATCTTTTTACAGTTTCGTGGTTTTGGCGTGGGATCGACGATATATGCTTTCAGTTTCTTTGTCCCACTTGAGACCCGGAATGAACCTCATAGCCCATACAAAGAAAATTGATAAATTATTTTCATTTTCACATGCATTTATATCCTAAATCAAGGTTTGTTTATGCCAATTCGATAGAAGCTTTTTTCTTTGTTGCTTTTTTTTGTTACTGTTAGACACTAGTTGACTCTGATTCTTGTGCAAGTGTAATCATTGAAATGACTAACTCTGACTTTTAGAATGAATTTTGTTTTCTCTTTTATAGAAACTTACACTTCTTCTAATGTGCCTTCATTCCCAACTGATTTGGAATACTAAATAATTAGTCTCAATATGAAAAAAAAAGTCCTGACGAACAGTATTAAATGAATGCTGTTAACAATTTAGAACCTGAGGTATATAGGGCAAATTTAAAACACATATCTACATGTTGTGTTTATTGTAAGTGATGATGTCCACAAGATAAACACTGTGATCATACAAAGCAAATAAGATATTATGGATTATATATTAATTATTCTTAATTTTAAATAGGAAAAAGGCTTTTTTTTATTTTTATCAATACTATATAATATAAGTAATCTTAATTTTCTTCTAATAACTTTATAATTTACATATTTTACAAGTTTATTGTGTATTACAGCTTCATATTTGTAAGAAGTATGATCCTAAGAAGTACTAACATCTTAGGCATTAGCAGCTTAATTTTTATGGATTTAAATTATTGTAAGAATCAGTGGGTTAGACTCACACGGGTTAGAGAAATCAATTTTCTCATGCCCATATGTATATAAAACCAATAAATACCAAACATTAAAGGCAACGACAAAATTTATTATAATAATAAATTAGTAAGTAATTATAATAACTTAAAATAATTAGAAAATCATTAGGAGGAAGATTGTAAAGAAAGGACAATAACGATGCTATTACAAATTTCTTGCATTGTAAATATATTCTGGAAAAAGTTTAGTGTATGTTTTCTTTAAAATATAATTTTTCTTTGACTGAAACCAAATTTTCTGGTTACTACTCATTTTTTTTTTCTTTGTTTTCTGAATATTGTTAATTATTAATATTAAGAACTACACTGTTTGTGACATGTTTGGTTGCCACTGTATATATTTGTGTTATATTTCGCATCTAATATTATTCAAGAAATGAATTAAGGTTTATGCAACGATTTTAAGATAATCCAATTATGATATGACCAAAAGAATTCAATACGATTTAAAAACATTTACAATATTTAATACTAAATAATGTTTAGCATCTAAATTCGCGTTACATGCTTAAGGTTTCTAAGGAACATGAATAATAAATTAATTCATTCTTCTTGTATGAAGTATAATTTGCAGCACCATATTACTAACATTCTAATAGTGAATCAAAACTTTTCTGTTCATTACCTAGAGAGAGTGAACTTTTTGCTCAATTATTTTCTAAAATCCTAATTAAGATCGAAGATATGTTAATTTGAACTAATTTTTATATCGTAGTACCATCAAATTTTAGAATATTTAAAAAGTCCTTTCTCGTCATGTTTTCCCGTTTTATATTCTGATTCATTTCAATGATTAACTGGATTACTTTTATCTGGTGTGGACATTTTCGAATTAGAGTAATTCGTTTATACGTTCCGACCTAGTTTATCGAAGTTTGAGAAATTCATTATTTTTCTTGAATAATTTAAAAATATCAAGTTGATTAAATATTTTTGGTTTATGGTTATTATTTTATAATACCATAAATCTAAATTATAAGTAAAAACAATCATAATTAGATTTAAGCAATAGTTTTTTGACTTTTCGAAGGAACATAATTCCATAGATTTACTTGATGTAGCATTCAGGTATCTATAATATCTGTCTGCTAGATCGGCTGAATTAATGGTTCCTGGAAATGCCTTCAATTTCTATTCTTTACTGGGATCTTCTTCATGGGCCACTAAGTGAAACGAGCAATTTAATTCAGTTTGATTTTAAGGAACAATATAAGTATACTTTCTCTCACTTTTATTTAGTTTCTAGGATAAAAAGTAGAAATATATTGAGCACTATTTTAAGACATAGTAAGTAGCTATTTGACGTAATATATTATTTAAAGCCTACAAAAATATTTGTATTGATAGCACCATACTTTTTTCTAAGCCCAACTGCTTCCTATCACAACAAAAAATAATTAAATGAATTTAGGAATATTAAATTCATAAACGAATTAAAATTATGAATATTGATTAAATCTTCAAATCCATACATTGTGTTAATTGAGATTATTCACATTTCATTCAGACTTCTTTTTTATTGAGGCCCCACCAATTTACACAATGTTTAAAAGTTACTAAAATCATAATAACTCTGTGACAGAATATCGTTTCCTTTGTGGTAATTGGGATTCATTTTAAAAAGTGGCTTATAATAATAAAATTTTTAATTAGTAGAAAATACTAGACAAACAGCAAAATAGGGTACTATTTATTTATTTCTCTGCCTCACTCCACTCATTATAGTCCTCGATATCATTGCACTTACAAATGAAAAGCTATTGCGTATTATTTAATAAAGCAAACGTATTATGTCTGTATTAAATATTTTTATATTTTTCAAGTAGTCATGAACGGTGGACAGTCTGCACTTTAAAATCAACCACTCAGTGGCGCTGGTACTCAGTTGTTTACAAACCATGATGAAGATGGCTGCTAGGCAATATCTTAGCTGTAAGCATTGTGGACAAAAGTTCATCAGTTCGGATAAAACAGTTTTATGTGGAGGAAAATGCAAGTCTCTATTTCATCTGAGGTGCATACCACTTAACAGAGCTGAAAGGAGTGTATTATCAATGAGTAGAAATCTTTGGTGGTTATGTGACTTATGTTCAAGTGTAGATCCAGGTTCAATAGTGTCTGTGTTATCAGGTCTCATATCAACAGTGTCAGTATTTAATAAAGAAATCTCTGCATTGAAAGAAATAGTAAGATGTTCACATACAACGCTTAGAAATGGAGATCTTGAAACGAATGAAAAGTGCACTTGTCAACTTTCTCACAAGAGGACACAAATAAAAAATATAAACCACAATTCAGAAGAATTAACAATGCAAGTACCAGTTCCTAAAGTTTCGTCATTTAGCATGGAATTAGAAACATCAGGCACCAATGAAGTCAAAATAGAGAGGACATCTCCAATTGGTAAAACTTCTCCATCAGATTCATCAAATTTTCCAAACTCCCTAGACTCTGATAATAATGTAATTTGTGAGAATGATGTAAAGATCGAAACGGCAGAAACTTTGCCATTGAAAAATGAGGAATCGACAGAACTACCTATAGATAATTTCTCCCAAAAGGAAGACGTTTCAGTTAAGTGTTCAAGGAGGTCAAAGAGGCCTACATACAAGGTAAAAGAATTTTATTATTATTAATACCAATGATGAAGTATTAATCCAACTTGGATGAGAATAACTAAATATTTTGGCCAAAGGACACTTAAAATAACAGCTACTGCTGGGATACTTTAGGTTTTTTTTTTCTTCTAATTGCAAAGTTATTAGCTCTAATGATAGCTCCAGGGCGTTTATATTTAAAGATATTTTTATGAAGTCAAAGGAGTTGAGCTATATATTTACCTTCTAAGAATTCATAATTGTGTTTCTTGTTTTCTAATCTTATTTTCATTAGTTTATCTAGATCATTTAATTTTATTTTAGATTGTATTATTTTATTCTAGGATTAATCGTTTTGTAAGTGTAATTGCAGTAATTGTTGAAAGAAGTGGTAAGTTATGATGAACAGTAGTTAGAGATTTGTTATATAAGTAAAAGATTTTTTTTAATATTACTATGTTCAGCTTATTAAAACTTCCAATAGTATAGTTGATTATGGTGTTATAATCAAATTCAGTCATACTTAATTTTAAATGTCTAAGCTGTATTCTACAGCTTTTATTCATTTATTTTATTGAAAATAACAAAACGATGTGAACTTTTTAAGAACGATGTAAACTTATTTGTATTTCTTTTTGTTATGTATTCCTGAAGTTATTTTTACCTAAAAAAGTTCCTTGCATTTGTTTTGATTTTGTTACAATAATTTTTTTTGTTTGTAAAAAATATCTTAGTGATTGTTTAGGAGGTATGGTATTGTACACTTGGAATGTACACTACAGCCGATGGTGGCATATATTTAGAATTGAAATACTAGTTGAACTAATTACCATTTTGTACATTTTGATTTTAATAAATGATGTTAAGTATTTTAATTTGGTTTCCTTGATTATAATTTTTAAATTAAATATATATATATATATATGTGTGTGTACATATTTTGTAGCATTTATCGTCAGTGCCCAGCAAAATAATGCAGGGGAAAGTCAGAAGTCACAAAGCATAAGCAAGATGTTTTGGAGTATTGTCAGTAAGTTGTATATTTGATGTTTCTGGTCAAAGTATTTTTCATTTAAAAAACTGGTAATCTGAAACATCGAATATACATCTTCATTGTTAGAAAACATGGTAAGCTAAATTTTTTTTTTCTCTTTGTACAAAATCTAATAACATATTTTACAAATCCCCGTTGTGATGTATAAACAGCTTAGAAATCGCAGCTGCAGTATTATACTTATTAAATTAATTGAACAATTCCAGTCTAAATAATCCTCTGTTCGACCGAAGAAGCTTAAGTTTCTGTAATGTACATTATACCTACTAGTATCTATAACATAATTGATATGTTGACATACACACATATTTTTAAATCCTAATATTATATTCTTGAGCTCTCGTTTAACAACCAGTTGGTCCAAGTAAAATTTCTGACGAACCTGTAGGTATTAGCAAGCTGTTCAATTTTGAGATCCAATCATACTTACAAATATTATCTTGTAAATGTTTCTGGTAATGAATTTCAAAACAGATGCTAGGCAGCCTTCCCGGGGACATTTTCAGAATTTTTAATAAACAGAAACTTTAATTCAACATTAATTTAAAAACAGAAACTTTTAATGGGTCAAGTCAAATTCTAATCTGATAAAACTATTAGGGATGGTTATATTTAAATTAAAGATTTGTTTTATAAACTGGCTTGTACTTACTCAATTTGATTAACATAATCGAATGCCCAAATTTGTCTAGCATATAACAAAGTTGAAGTAATAAATGATTAAGCAGTTTCTTACTACTAGTAGTTATTCGAGATTTCATTAGAATATTACGAAACTTACAAGAAGCCAATTTATCTTTTGCCCTAAAATAGTTACAAGCTTGACAGAAACTTCCTGTAAAACAAATGGTAATCCTAGATAAGTGAATGATTTGATAATATCTAATCCTTCTTTATTAAATATAACAGATCGGAATTTTTTGCCGAGTGCTCTTTGACAAATAGACTATTTTGGTTTTTTGTGCGTTAATAGTAAGATTATTTTCTCTACAATATTCTTCTAAAATCACCAATTTATGTTGCTAGTAATTACAGAGCTAGAGAAAATTACAATGTCATCTGCAAAAACATCAGTAATGAAGCGATTATTCTCATTTGGAAACAAACCTGAGGAACCTTTTAATCTAAAAAACTGAGTAATATCGGATATGAAAAAATCAAAGAGTAAAGGCGATAAAGGTTTGCCTTGCAAAACACCACCAGCTACGTCAAAGTCAGCAGTTTTTCCTAGTTTAGTATTTACTCATTTTAGCATTATCATATAACTCTTTAATGATCCTTGTCACTTGGTTCCAACTCCCAACTTTATAAGTTTACCTCATTTTGGCATTATCATATAACTCTTTAATGATCCTTGTCACTTGGTTCCAACTCCCAACTTTTAATCTAAAAAACTGAGTAATATCGGATATGAAAAAATCAAAGAGTAAAGGCGATAAAGGTTTGCCTTACAAAACACCACCAGCTACATCAAAGTCAGCAGTTCTTCCTAGTTTAGTATTTACTCATTTTAGCATTATCATATAACTCTTTAATGATCCTTGTCACTTGGTTCCAACTCCCAACTTTATAAGTTTACTCATTTTAGCATTATCATATAACTCTTTAATGATCCTTGTCACTTGGTTCCAACTCCCAACTTTATAAGTTTACCTCATAGAAGGTTGAGATCTATCGAATCAAATACCTCGCCTTAGATCCACAAATACCGCAAAAAAAAGGGGAGTCAGACATAAGCCTCAGGGAGATAATGGAGGAAAGTACAAACAGATTGTCAGCACTCTACTCTTCCGGCAACAACGACGCACTCTCCGCCCAGTCCTCCAGTCTCCTTAGCAGAATTGAGGCAAATAGTTTCGACAGAGTATTCAGATTTCACGATAGTTGAAAGTGGCTGCCTCCACTCCTCCCTTATGTACCATCCTAGTATTAATCAGAGCCCATGACCTCGGAAGTTCTCCTGACAAAGAATCTGGTTGGACATATTCAGAACGTAGTGCTCCCAGCAAGGCGGAAGGTTGCAATAGAATTAATGTGAAATGAGATCTCTAACTGCGGATTTACCAGACGCTACTCTTTAAAACTAAGTGCAGTCCACCTAAAGAAATGTTATCTTCTAATTCCTGATTTGCTTAGCTAAGGCGTAAATCTATTCATTTCGGTTTACCAAGTTATTGGATCAATTTCCGATTTTTTAGTGTTAATAGGAGATAGTTTGCGTATAGTTAACCAAAACTCTTTTGGATTATTAACGTTGGATAGTTTCTCGATGACTGTGTTTTGGGCCTCTTTTTTCTTACATTTCAATAAATTCCTATAAAAGTTATGTTTTTCAATAAATTGATCCAACAATAGCATTTCACCACTTTCCTCCCTTCAAAGTTTATATGAATAAATGAATGCTCTCTTGGCCATCAAACAATCCTCATCAAACCAGCTATTACTTCTAAACTTAAACGTAGAATATTGATTTTTTGAAAAGAAATCATATTTAACGAAGATGCAGTTTCTTCAATGGCAGATACTAAATTTAAATACAGATCATTAATACTATTACTATTGAAGTAAATTCACTTGTTAGAGGCCATTAATAGAACATAGTTGGCTTTCAAACCGTCATGCAACGAAATTTTCTTGGAAATAAGTGGGTTGGAAATAATTCTCTTTGACGGAGTTAAAGAACTACTTATGATATTTCAATACACATGCAAGATGATCGCTATTTGAAATGTATTGTTAATCTCAAAATTGTAAATAACATTTAATGTAATAAATTACACCAAACTAGATCAATTACACTCGACTCCTGTTTAGCAGTATAAGTAAATTGAGCTAGAGAGTCGGACGGATTGAGAACAAACAAGCCATGATCCTCCATAAGATCAACTAAAAACCTTCCTCGTCTGTTAACAATCAGATCAAGAGAATCCTGAGTTGAGTATAAAGACGAAGATTCAAATATCATCGTCAAGCATATTTAAAATTCCAACCCTCGAGTTAAAATCACCACCCAAAATAAAAGGGAAATCAATGTATAATCAATCTCCATTGTCATTATCTGATTAATAACTTTAAATACTCGTTTTGACATTTTGTGTTACTTTATTGTTACTATAGTTTATATGGCTAATTTGCCGAAGCATGTTACACTAGCAAAGGACAGACCAAAGATCTCCGAAAGGTGCACATCATAAGTATCAAATTCTTTATCAAGGCGCCAGTAAATGAGACCAAAAATGAAACTTGTTTCAACAACCTCAATTTTAAGAACTAATAAAGTATTATCTTTATGCACAAAATGAGCTTTAAGAGAAGAAGATTTATTAATTAATTAACATCACTAATATAAGTTGAATGGGAAATTGAGAATTACTTTATTGTTCATCAAGAGATACAGGAAGATAAGTTTAGGTAATTCATTTAATTTTTGATAATTTCTGTTTTTTTTGTGTGCTTTTTGCAGTTAATTCTTTAACAATTTTTTTCTTTATGTTCTAGCGCCCCCTCTATAAACAATCATCATTTTATAGGTTGACTTTTCGTTTTTCACTAGTTTGTAATTTTTGTAATGCAAACCTTGAACTTAATCAATTTAAAATGTTACAAATGAACAACTAAGATTTAAACATATTATATATCACTTTGTAATCAAAGAAAACAATCGTGATTCTTCCTTTAAATCGATGTACACAAGAATATTGTAACCTATCAACTTTCAGGTTTAACTTGATTTTTAATGATTAGTGAAGTGAAAGATAGTGTGCTTAAATGACAAAATAAAGAATTTACACTGTTCCATAAGTTTTCATTTTTAACGTAAGGCCCTTTATAAGGCATCCACATTTGATGCCCTTGAGATTAATCTTGTATGGGTAATGCAAAACCGGCTTACGAATCTGATTAATAACTTTAAATATTCGTTTTGACATTTTGTGTTACTATTGTTATAAATAGTTTCTATGGCTAATTTGCTGAAGGATGTTACACTTGCAAAGGACAGACCAAAAAGCTTATTGACAGAGAAGCACTTGAAATTTATTTTGTCTTATGGATCTAACGATGATGAATATGATTATTGCACTACAGAGTATTTACGTATGTCAGGTATGTACTGGGTTTTAACAGCACTCGGTCTGATGGGCAAAGTAGAAGAGGTGAATAAAAGGCAATTCTTGGATTTTATCAATACATGTATAGATAAGGAGTCAGGTGGAATAAGTGCTTCTATAGGACATGATCCTCATCTACTCTACACTCTTTCGGCTGTTCAAATTGCATGCATACTTGATGCAGTATCAGAACTTCCTATAGAAGGCATAGTCAACTATGTAAAAAGCTTACAACAACCTGATGGAAGCTTTGCTGGCGACAAATGGGGTGAAATTGACACCAGGTTTTCTTTTTGTGCAGTAGCCTGTTTATCATTGCTTGGAAGACTGGATGCTATTGATATACCTAAAGCAACAGAATTTGTTATGCGATGTCAAAATTTTGATGGAGCCTTTGGATCACAGCCGAATTCCGAAAGTCATGCTGGACTTGTTTACTGCTGTATTGGTTTCCTTTCAATCATAGGAGAACTTTCACGAGTGGATGCAGACCACTTAGGATGGTGGCTTTGTGAACGTCAGCTACCCAGTGGTGGACTAAATGGCCGGCCTGAGAAGCTTCCAGATGTTTGCTATTCATGGTGGGTGCTAGCATCATTGACTATCTTAGGACGATCGTCTTGGATTGATACATCTTCTCTCATAGGTTATATTCTTGCCACTCAAGATGTAGAAACAGGTGGATTTAGTGACCGACCAGGTGATATTCCAGATCCTTTTCATACATTGTTTGGTCTTGCAGGACTTTCTTTACTGAAGGTGCCAGGATTGCAAAGAATTAATCCTACTTATTGTATGCCTCAAGATGTTATTGAAAGGCTACGCTTACGCCCGCAAGTGCTTTCTTAGCTTGCTGATTAATACTTATTAGCTTTTTCTATATTGCAAATTGTGTATTTTTATTATAATCGGCATATGAATTATATAGAATTTACATATGTAGATTTGATATGCTTCTAGTTTTTTATTTTGTTTTATGTAAGAGCACTTCAGTTGGGAAGCAGAGAAGAAGTGTGACGATACATTAGTGTACACGTATTATTGCTGTTCATGAGCGAGAAACATAACACTTTGAAGAACTGAGTTAATGTAATACGTCATAAATGTGACAAAATCATATTCAAGAATTAATATTCTATATTTTTTAATTATATTCAACACTAACCGATTTTTCTTCAGATAATTGTGATCATCAGTTTCTAATCAACATTATTCAATTTGTTTTTAATTGAGATTTTTTTTGTAACTCTCATGTACATATTGTACACGCCACATATGTACATGGCTTCAATAAGCCATATTGGCTTATTCAATAAACATTGAATACAATTAGAATATTCTTAGATGATTTTTACTTGTTGAGTTTGTATAATTTTTAATGGTTCCTTTTTCAAATATATATATTTTTTTTTTTGGGAACCAAAACTGTTTTCATTAAATAAATTTTTTGTTACTTGAATCATTTTAATAAATCATTATCCACTACTCATAATGGCTTGCTTGATTAATTAATACTTAATATGTAATTTTTGCAGACTGTGTCAATCAAGTTTATGAAAACTATTTTATTAAAAAATAACACTCAAATACATTACATACCGGCAGGCATCAAAAGAATGATAATCTTTTTATAAAATGTATTGTAAAACCCCCACACACTGTCTCTACAGATAGATTTATTAAATTTATACTAAATGTCTAGTGCCCTTAAAATTTTGGGTTGTAACTTATGGTCGATGTTAATGTTTGGATAGGGTGGCTACTAAATAGCCTAATCCACTGCACCATCTAAAAGACTTTTCTGGTTTGTAGAGAGATTTTAGTCGTCTGTAAAGTAAAAGTTGCGAATGAGTGTTTGTTTGTTAAGTCAGTGTTTGCCTATAGATACACTAATCTCAAGTAATTGTACACATCAACTAGTTATACAGACCTTTGTACAGTGGATTTGTAGGCCCCCTCTGCAAAATCATACTTGGGGCCGCATAAAAAAAAATATTACTTTTATTATCCATGAATTTATTCAAATGTATATATCCTATACAGTCCTATTTTATATTCATCCTTCTCACATTTTTATTGTATGCATAAAGAAATGTGTATTGACTCATTTTCAACTTCCAATGAAGATGAAAATTTCAAATGTTCTTTTTTTCTTTTTCTTTATTTGGGCGCATCAACTTCTAAGGTTCTTAGCGCCAACAAATATTCTTCTTCCATATATTTCTAATATAAGGTTTTATTAATTTTGGTTTGAATGAACCTTCTGCAGATGATGCTACTGTTACTGGTATAGTTAAATAGAGTAATGGTGCTGTAATTACCTCTGGATCTTGCTCACCACAAATGGATATTTAACCAATAGTAAATTTGCAAATTATTCTATGGTAGTTTTTCTGATTTTAAATGACGTGTCAACATTTAAATTCGTTAAATATTTAACTCCATTTTTGTACAATGAGTCATAATAAATTTCTGAAAGGGTTTTAAAGAACGAAATTATAAATAAGACTCCTAATAATGAATCTTATGTGTGTACAATTTCGATTATAAATAACATTATCTACAAACGTTCAAATCATCGTCATGGACGTTTCATGAGAATCCTATACCGGATAGGAACAACGCAAAAAGCATAACTAAGTCGGGAAAAATTGTAAATGTTATGTGACACATGCACAAAGTCAGTGTTCCATTTTTAGTTGGATATACTTCAATTTCTTTATTAGATCAACAACCAACCTTGCACATCTAAGTACTGTCTGTGATGCATCATTTTTCCTTTGACTAGTTCCTACATACAGCCTTGATCATCTAATACTGATTCTACTTTAGCTGTGTTATCATCAATAGACCCGTATTTTTAATTTTATGCTAAAAAAAAAAAATGTAAGAATTTGTAATTCTTTTTCATTCTTTTTTTCATTTTCTTTGTTATTTTTGTTTTTCTGCGCCACCAGTATATATTCGGTTCAAAACTCACATTTTAGACATTATTTTTTAAACTACTTTAGACTTGTACAATGGATGTTGATGTTATGTTAGGAAAACAAATTTTTCAAATTGTCGTCGAACTTTGTGCAAACTTATTGCCTTCTTTAGGGTTAAAATTGTTTCTTCCTGAATTTCATACAAACTATACTTTTACTTGTGATATACCTATACTTTTACTTGTGATATACCAAGTGTTGGTATATCATCCCCCCAATACCTGGTACATACATATGTCAGCAATAAAATTATTTTTTATAAAATTCAAGAAGAAAACCTTTTTACATCAACATCCACATCCATTGTACAAGTCTAAAGTAGTTTAAAAAATAATGTCTAAAATGTGAGTTTTGAACCGAATATATACTGGTGGCGCAGAAAAACAAAAATAACAAAGAAAATGAAAAAAAGAATGAAAAAGAATTACAAATTCTTACATTTTTTTTTTTTAGCATAAAATTAAAAATACGGGTCTATTGATGATAACACAGCTAAAGTAGAATCAGTATTAGATGATCAAGGCTGTATGTAGGAACTAGTCAAAGGAAAAATGATGCATCACAGACAGTACTTAGATGTGCAAGGTTGGTTGTTGATCTAATAAAGAAATTGAAGTATATCCAACTAAAAATGGAACACTGACTTTGTGCATGTGTCACATAACATTTACAATTTTTCCCGACTTAGTTATGCTTTTTGCGTTGTTCCTATCCGGTATAGGATTCTCATGAAACGTCCATGACGATGATTTGAACGTTTGTAGATAATGTTATTTATAATCGAAATTGTACACACATAAGATTCATTATTAGGAGTCTTATTTATAATTTCGTTCTTTAAAACCCTTTCAGAAATTTATTATGACTCATTGTACAAAAATGGAGTTAAATATTTAACGAATTTAAATGTTGACACGTCATTTAAAATCAGAAAAACTACCATAGAATAATTTGCAAATTTACTATTGGTTAAATATCCATTTGTGGTGAGCAAGATCCAGAGGTAATTACAGCACCATTACTCTATTTAACTATACCAGTAACAGTAGCATCACCTGCAGAAGGTTCATTCAAACCTTATATTAGAAATATATGGAAGAAGAATATTTGTTGGCGCTAAGAACCTTAGAAGTTGATGCGCCCAAATAAAGAAAAAGAAAAAAAGAACATTTGAAATTTTCATCATTGGAAGTTGAAAATGAGTCAATACACATTTCTTTATGCATACAATAAAAATGTGAGAAGGATGAATATAAAATAGGACTGTATAGGATATATACATTTGAATAAATTCATGGATAATAAAAGTAATATTTTTTTTTATGCGGCCCCAAGTATAAATTTGCCGAAAAGTCGGTGAAAATTGGTTTTCTGACCGAATCTCAACATCCATTTTAAAATCAGAGATATTGTCCGTGATAGCCTGCTTCGATTTGTGGTCATCGATTGGTTTCGGGCGTTCGCCCATTATCTGGCTGTTTTGTCAGAACAGCGTGATAACACACTTGCACAGAGCAAATTCAGTTTATACACTTCATAACGTTGCAAAATTTTTATCCGATATTACCGTGAGAATTTGTATTGGTTATTTTAAAAATTTAAATATAATACTCCATAAACTTTCTATTTCTTTTATAAATTTTGTATAATGCGGATTTGCTAGACTGTGGACTGGGTTTATTAGCTGAATGTGCAAGTCTGTGTTATTGGTACGTGCAAGTCTGTGTTATCACCCTGTTCTGAAAAAACATCGTGATGATGGGCGAACGCCCGAAAAAACAAAAAGAAGCGGTGTAACAAGGAAAATATCTCTGATGCTTTCCAGCTCTGCGGAACCAACCAAAACATCCATTTTATAATATCAAATGCAGAGGTCGTAAACATCATCAAACATTACTTTAAACAGTTATTAAATAATAAGAAAGAAAAATACTACCAAAGCTAATAACAACATAAATTGAAGGATTGTTTTTTTTTTTAAATTATAAGCAGTCAACAGACTAGCAAATCTATATTATACAAATTTATAAAAGAAATAGAAAGTTTATGGAGTATTATATTTAAATTTTTAAAATAACCAATACAAATTCTCACGGTAATATCGGATAAACATTTTGCAACGTTATAAAAATAAACATTATTTATAGAAACCGTTACAAATAAAAACATCAAAGAAACGCCGGCTTTTCTTGCTGTGATGCCACCATAGTAATATACAACTTATCAGGATTAAGTTGTTTCAATCGAAAATTACAAGCACCTCATTAAAATTGATCTTATAATATTACATAGTAAGGTAAAATTAAAATAACATTTTTGTAAGTAGTAACAAAAACACAAATTAATTAGTAATACTAATTTGGATGGTAACGTATTGAGGTCGATGTTTACTAAATAGCCAAATCAACTGCACCATCTAAAATATCTATTGTGCTTCGTTGGATGTCAGTGTTTGAGGAGAGACTATAGCCGTCTGTAAAGTGAAGGTGTGAATAAGTGTTAGTTGTGTTGAGTCAGACTTTGCCTATAGATACACTTATCCCAAGTAATTGTACATGCCAACAAGTTATGCAGGCCTATGTGCAGTGGCATAACTAGGATTTATAGGCCCTCTCTGCAAAATCATAATGCAGGTTCTTGCACCCTCCTGTTACGCCACTGCCTGTGTGTATTGAATGAATGTTGCAGATATCAGTGTTATTTTTGTTAAGCTGGGTCACCAGAAGGGGCACCAAGATCCCTGAACTCCTCATGGAAAACGGGCAAAGATAAATATAACCATACGGCTCCCTTTGTTTGGGTGTGCATAAATGCAGTTAATATTAAAAAGAACCGTCAGACCTCTCATTGAATAAATGTCGAAAAAATTAAACATTAAGCAATGTCCGACTAACGGATTTGGATCGAAACTGTCGACTTATCGGAATATCGTTTGATTATTCGAGGTTTTCTCGCTTATTCAATAATCTGTTTACAAATACCTACAGAAAGCTTCTTTTATATTAAAAAAAAAAAAAATTTTGAAATCCTCAATTTCATATTTATGAATGTTTGCAAAATTTCCTCAAATAAGAGAAAGAAGAACGTTGAATGCACTTTTATGTTCATCACACTCAGTCTTTTAAGCAAAATTAATTAAAGTCTATGCTATTGTGTAAAATATATTTTAATCTAAAATCTGCAAAGAAGCTATAGGTTCGATCATTGATCAAATTTATATTACATCTATTTATATCCTTTAAATTTATAGCATTCTGATAAAAATATGCAATTATTTGGAAACATAAAATAAGAAAACTGCTGCAATCATATTCTGAAAGGACGTTTCAAGAAAAAGTTCTTGGAAAAGGGAATGAAAAAGAAATCTAGGGCTTGAAGCTTGTAATGTTTTATGGACAGGCAGAATAGTATAAAAATTTAAGATACTCTAAAAGTAACGACCATCTTGGCACTGAATTTACATTCTAGTAAGTGCTGCACCAGGCGGTAGTATTTCAAACTAGATTTTGTCCTTTCATAACTTTCTTATTTTTTTAAATTATTATTTAAATATATTTTACTCTCATTTATTGAATTAACAAAGTAATTAAGATTTAATCAAGTAAATATTAAATAAATGAATTAATGTATATTTGTTAAGTAAATTAATTATATAAGTGATAATGAAGTAAATAAGATTTTGCCTTTTAGATTTATTTTTACTTCTGCTCCTTACTTCATGCAACTTTATGTTGAGGTCCCATGTTTTGAGTGGTTAAGAAAAATACCGTATATGTGCTTAATCTTTTATAATAGGATCTCAAGATTGTAATAAAAAAAACAAAAAAACAGCCAAATAAATAGCTAAATAGTCCTAATCTCTATATACCAAACTTTGGCATCAGATTTATTTATTGATATTTTCTTAAATATTTTTCATAAAAAATAAAATGGAAGCCAGATTAATTTGACTTAATTGACTAAATATGCTCATCATGATTTGGTAGAACTTAATGTAGTATTTTTTATTTCAATTTTCTTTTAGATAGAGAAATTTTGGGAAGCATTCTTTTCTTGACATCAAAGAACAAAATATGTATAAGAAGAGCATTTAGGAGCTCTGCTCTCCACCGTATACACTAAAGATATCCCAACAGATCTCAAGACTATCCTCTCCATGTTTGCGGATGTTATTGCTAGTCTCTCCTCTGTTCCAGATCCAGTAAACTCACTCAGAAATATACAGAACCACCTTTTCAAAGTGGAGAAATGGTTCCACAGATGGAAAATAAAAATAAAAGAGTGGAAATGCCAGCATTTTCAATTCGCGCTTAGAAGAATAACTCTCCCTGCTCTATACTATAACCAAATTCTTCTCCAAGCCTCTGATGTCGTCCGCTATTTTGAGCTGTACATAGATAAAAGGTTAACATGGAACCTACTTACACGATTTAACCGACAAGAATCAACTGCCACACGATCTCGATTGCCTCTAGAAAACAAAAGACTCATATACAACACTCTACTTAAACTAATATGTACTTAGTTGATCTGTGGGGGTCATGCCAAGCATTCCAATCTCCTCAGAATCCAAAATCCTTCGTACTATCATCAGTGCTCCTTACAATGTGTCCAACCGTACCATTCATAATGACCTCAATATTCCTTTCTGACTTAACTACAAACCGATATAAAAAATTCCACAACACTTTAACCACATATTATAACCCTTTTGTTTGTCGTCTCTATTCCCAAACTCTCTGTGACATTCCTCCTAGACTTCTCAAGCGGCAATGGCCTCGTGACTTGCTCGCGAGTTTATCTAGTGAGCAATGGCAATAAGTGAGTGAAGTTCTTTTTGCGGAGTACTACCAGTAATTGGCTAGCTTTCCCACTCGATTTTTATGTTTGATTACTTACTGTAGAGGAAACCCTTCGGAATAGGTGGCCATTGTAATAATAATAAATTTTGCAATGAGCTTATTAAGGAATCTGTAATCTTGATTGCAAATGGTGGCTTATTCAAGGTGGCACGAGCATAAAGAAGCTCATTGCAATATGGAAACGACGGCTTCTAGCAGCCCCTGACGTGGTCTCATTCCGGTACTCAAGTGTTTTTCAGTATTCAATTAAGTTTATTTTAATTACTTACTCGAGAAGCTCGTCTGCTCTGGTCACTTACACTTATTACTTTCTCTTACTCCTGATATAAGAGGAAGTATTGCGATCGTGCCACATTTTCGAAATTGAGTTTTCCTCCGAAACACATGTCTTGGGGCCCTTGAATACGAAAACAATATTTTTAGCGAATGGTCTGTGTGTGAGTTAACAGAATATAACAAAAATGACAGCAAGCTCAAATTTGGTATTCCTTTCGGATAGTACGCAGAAAAGTAAACACTTGAAAGTATTTGCTTATTTTTATTCAATAAAACCAATATTAATACATATTAGAAGCATTGATAGAATTCCAAATTAGAAGAAAATTGGTTAACCGGAAATCCGGTTTTACAGAGTAGCTTTTTTTTGTTTGTTTTTGAATTTACACAAAACTGTTACAACGATTTTCTTTTAAAATTGGAATGCTTGCACCATAGATAGAAACGTATCACATTTATTTAAAATATTTTTCTGAAAAAAATAATTTTAGATGGGTTAGTTTAAATTTAAATTTGCACTAACTTTGAGTTTTGACGTACAGCGCTCTATATAAGGACATTGTAAGTAAACGCAATTTTAAATAAAATTTCTCAATTAAATTGTTGAGTAAAAGAAAGTGGTGTGAGTGTTTCAAACCGATTTTTCCATAATGGGAAACTTAAATTTGCATTCTTAAAATGTAACTCTTATTTTAACCAAAATTGACATGGCGATAAGCTATTTGTTGGTGAGCACTCCAATAATGGGCGGCCATTTCAGCTATTGGCTATTGGCCTGAGCATTAATACCTCAGTTATCGCAAGGACATCTTAAAAGGTGCTCGCTCGTCATATTTTCTGGAAGGTTACATAAAGGACACAAAGGGCTAGGTCATTACTCCATATTTATTTTAACTGTTTTTTTTTCTTATTTAACTTACTTTTATATATTCATTCTTTTGCTTATTGGGTTCAAATATGCTTTATTTGAACAAAATAATAAATTATATTAATTTGATAAGTGAAGAGGGAAAGGAAAGGATAAAAATAAAAATTGTTTGATATCAATAGCCCAAGCCACGTACTAATTCTTTTTGTAAGAATTATATTAACTTAGCAAATAAATAAATTATTTTCATGTATTCTTTATTAACAATAAGGAGTTCATTATCAATCATAATTAACATTCTAAGTGAACTTTATAATACTGAGCAGCATTGAATGAAAATCATCTTAGTTTTATTTAGTATTGAATCGCTTTGAAATAGATATTGGATGCAAAACATCTTATACATCTTCCCCAACTTTAGTATCATTTATACACACACAAAAGCTCTCCTCTATACTACACAAGTCTGATTTGCTTAAGGCAAAAATCGAAGGGTGAGCTCTGCTCCCTCAATTTTAAGTTGAATCAGCAATCTCCAAACTTTGCCCTTATCTTCCTACAATTTTAATCATTATTCTTCATATTGTACAGTTATGAGAACTAACTATCTGTATAGTATGATAATCTGATTATCAATCATTTGTAATAAGCAAAATCTGTGATCAAAGAGAATCAAAATATTTCATGAACAAAAAAATGATATTAAGATTACTGAAACTTCAGTTTGTTTAGAACAGTTGGTGGCATATGATTGCCACTAATCAGAACAAAAATAATATGTAAAATTCAACAAATTTTTTGTTTGTTTCATAAATGTGACAATTTGATGTTATGGAGATCCAAGAAGATTCTGGAATGTCTAACATTTAGGGGGAAGGGAAAGGAAGATAAATATACAGTAAATGGATCCGAAGCAGGGCAATGCGTTGTTGCCATATAGTGCATATTTCACTAACACTAATCATTCTCTCAGCTTTCTTTCTTTAAATTTATCGTCCTTCACTTTATTGTCTTGACAATTTTCTTACAGTTCAACAATAAGATTTTTTTTTTGCAGATGTTAATTTGTTTAATTTTAATGAAAATTTAATTTTTATGAAAATAGGAATCAATTACAAACTATCAAATAAAACTTAGTAAAATCTTCATTCATACTGTCCATTAGTTATTGTGTCACATATTTCAATGAGATGAAGTTATTAATGGAATACCAAAGAATACAATAATATTCTAAAAATAAATTATTTTAATAATAGTGTTTTTTCTAAACAAAAGTGATTTTCAAGAAACGTTAAGTTCCAAATGTGCATTTTTCGCGTCAGAACAATCTTCTAAGTTTTTGCCTTTTTCGAAACTTTATCTTCAAGTCATGGGAGTAAAATGCCCAGCAGAAAAAGTTGCAGGAAACTGAAAAGTAAAAAAATTTGTTGATGGGTTCTTATGGAAGCAAAAAATCTACAACGATATGCTACCATTGCGTAGGCGGGTAAAATGTTTTCAAAGATCATTCACATATAACAAAATTTATAAATAAATAAATGGAAGCTTAAAAAATGTTTGTATTGTTCGCTTCTGGCAAACCATTTGAACGTATTGAGTTGCTCTTGGTCTCAAGAGAGGTTCCCAAAGAAGCCGCTAGGAAGCGTTGGACTCAATTCGGATTACTCAAGACGAATTAACACCTTAATTCCATCAATTTCTTGAATATTCACTTTGTTCAAATTGGAAGTTTAGAATCGTGCATTGCCTCACTATAATCACGTAACGCTGAGTAAGCCAGTATTCATTTAGATTTAGAGAGAAATCATACGATAACCTCTCATATTTCCAAAATACACAACATTACTTTTAATCAAATATACGAAGTTATTTAACTTGTTAATGTTGTCTGTCTTCGAATTAACCACAGTTCACTTCGCTAGATTCCTCTAGACACCTTTTGAGGAAACGATTATTCAAGGAGTTGCTGGTAAGCTTATGTACTATGTGCTCAGACATAAACTGTGGGGCACTCGTTCACGGCTCTTTTTTTCGAACATTGCGGAGATGCTAGTTTATTTTAAGTAAAATAGCTTAAATTCTGTTTAAATAAGTGGCATGTATCTTTGTCTATGCCTCTTCATTAGAATTCGTAGACATTTAATGAACTGTCAAATGTGCACTTATGCAGTACCCTACCTGAATTTCTAAAAGTAGCGAACAGTCATTCAGAGTTTATTCCTCTCCCACCTCACACATGCTAAACTGAAATCCACCAACCAAAATATACACGCATATACACACATACACTTCAAAAAGAAAGTACCGAACCACTAAAATTCCTAATAAATACATCTTACATCCAGGGGCGGCTCTCTAGCTCGTGTAGCGCCCGTGTGCAATGAAACCCTGGCGCCCCCTAGGCCTGACCCCCCCCGCGGCTATAACTATTAACTTTGCCGTCGTAACAAGAAAGTTTTTTCATATTCCAACAAGCTATTTTATAAGTAGGTATAGCTTACAGTATGGTATTAGTTACGGCCTTTCTTCTTATGACGGCAGAATAACACTCATTGTTTTTATGCCTGTAGCACATCTCTGTTGCGAAACTAAGCGGCGAACCGCGATAGTTCATGTTTCGTCTTGTGTTTTAAGTTTTATGGACAGCGAAATAGAAGGGAAATGTATCGAATTTCTGTTTCGCTGCCATAGAACGCGCTGGCTGGCCGCTTCTGTCATATCATTGTTGTACCATGATGGTCCAAGACGATGCTCTTAGCTGTCTCAGGAGCACCGCGGCGCCCCCTGAGACGGCGGCGCCCGTGTGCATTGCACACCCTGCACTATAGGTTAAGCCGCCCCTGTTTACATCCCAGATTTAGAACTGAAATCCATCAACCAAATTATACACGCATCTACACACATACAACCAAAAGTCACTGATTCTAATAAAGCTTTATAATTTCTTAAATATTCAAAAGTTATGTTTAACCGCAAGAATTGAAACTATATTTGGAAAGTAGAAAACAGTTTATATTTATAGAACAATTTGATGTAGTGCTGGGATTAAGACAAAAGCGACAAAAGTATAATTCAGTAGACCAGGGCGTCCAGAGAACCCAAAACATTGTCTAAACTTCCATTCAACACTAAGCACATCAATAATTTCAATATCGATAATTCAAGTTCAATAATTTGCTACCTGTCTTTAGATAAAGAATATCGACTTTATTCTAGAGTATTTTCCTACCATTCAGTCATTATTCTTTCATATTCATATTAAATATTTACCAAATATAAAAATTATAGATACCAATGATATTGTCATTTATGCTGTAATGAAAATTTTAGAGGAGATATTTCAAACTAAAGGCTTCCTTCACACAATAGCATCAAAAAGTCAAATTTAACACGTTTCTGCGAGGTTCTTTCGCGATTGAAAATTTGTATTGAATTAGTTTAGTTATAACCTAAGAACACATTAAATGCTTTGTTTTTCATTGTTGTTGGCAAATAGTAATACGTACTTTCTGATAAGCAGTGCCTGAATTTTAATGCAACTCAATTTTTTTTTTTTTTGCAGTAGGTATCTTCATAATTGTTAGACAAAGACTGTTTGATTCTTAATGATTTGATTGATTTTAAATTGTATATTTCCATAGTTCACCTTTATTTATTTAGTATAGTATTCTTGTAATTTTCACTATTCCTACTAAAGGTGTTACTTCTCCTCCTTATGACTCGACAACCATTATTGGGTCTTCACCTGCTTCAACAAATTCAGTTATCTATCTCTTCTGCCGCAGCTACCCAGTTTCTCAAACGTAGTAAGCTTCTTGCATCATCAAAAGGTGCTACTAGAGTTGTTTATAGAACCAATGTTTTTATCAAAAGGAAATTGCTTATAACTTGCATGTTTTGGTCTATCTTAGTATTATCAGATTTTAAGAGATAGCAGGAAGTGTTTGCATTTGATTTGTATTTGAAATTCTCAAAATCTTTTTATTTTTTATTGGAACAAAACTAAAATTTGAAATTTTGTAGTTTTATGAACTTTTGCATATATTTAAGGTAAGCTTCTGATAATGTTTTCTATATAAGTTACCATATTAACTTAACATACGAGGGTCATTCAATAAGTAACGAGGCAAATCGCTGTAGCTCAAAAACGATTTAATTAATCAATACAAAACTTTGGCTACTTTTCAACATAGTCCCCAGCAACATTTATTTATACACTTGTCCCATCGTTCTTCTAATTTGTGTATGCCTCTGGCATAAAATTCTTTGGGTTGATCTCGAAGTCACTTTTGCATTTCATTTTTAACTTCTTCATTGGATTGAAAATGTTTCCCACATAGAGTCTCTGTAAAGGGTCCAAACAAATGGAAGTCCAATGGGGCAAGGTCGGGGCTGTAGGGGGATGTGGAAGGATATCTCACCCCACTTTTTGAAGAGTTTCTTGAGTTACCTGTGCCATGTGTGGGCGCACGTTGTTATGAAGCAAAAGCGTTGCCAGCTTATTCTGAATAATGTTATGGACATCGCTTGCACTTCTTCAGCTATCAGTTCAACAGTAATACGCCTGTTGTCCTGAATTAACGCGTTAATGCGAGATTCGAGAGAAGAAGTTGACGAACTTCAACCGATCGTCCACTTCGTTGCTCATCACAGACACTTACACGGCCACTTTTAAACTGTTCTACCCATTTATAAACGTTCGAGGTTCAAACAATTATTCCCGTACACTTTCTACATTCTTTCGTGGATTTCACTACCTTTGATACCCTCTGCAATTAAAAAGCTAATCACTGAGCGTTGTTCTTCCGAGGTGCAATGCTCGAGCGGACTCGCCCTTGTTAACTGAATACATTTGAGGTTATGTTTACCAAATACTCTCGAACAGATGATGAGAAAATAAGTACAAGGATGCCAACTTAACGCACTGAAACTATTGTATTGATTAGACAAACGTTTCTGAGCTATAGCAATTTAACTCGTTACTTATAGAATGACCCTGGCATATTGCTGTGGAGAGCTTTGTGCCATTAAGTATTAATAATAATTAAGTAAATATTGTATGTGAATTTAAAACTCATAATATATTTTATAAATTTGTTTGCCTATTTTCCTCATTATTGACATGGTTACCGACATATTTTGTTAATTTTTTTTTTGCACATTATTATCCTCCTTTTTCCAAATCCGGCCCTACTTATAGACATGTAAATGTAAAAAAAAAAAAAAAAAGTGTATACTCTGTATACTCTAGAGAGTACTTATAACTGTAAAGTTTTGGATAATTTATTTTTTATCAACATTAGTGGAAGTAGTTTCTGAATACAATGATCTTATTGTTTTGGTACAAAGAATGACCTAATAGAACAACGTACACTACTGTAGTCTGATGTGTTTCAAGCATATTATAAACATAGCTATAAAACTGTTTCACAAAGAATAAAATGTTTCAGTGGCTGTAAAGAAGAAGTATTTTTACTTTTTGTTCAAACATACTCCCTTCTGATTTACATGTGTTTTTTTTTTACCTGTAGCAGCCTCTTCTCACCTTGTTAGAAACATAATCATGTTTTCTATTTGAAATACAAATACAAACAAGTTGTAAAATATATTCACATCCAGCTGTTCAAATAGAAAACAATTTACCTTGCACTTTCTAGTAGATAATGACATTATTAAGTTGAAAACACTTCTGCTACATCATACATTAACTCTTAAGATTCTTTAATATTTTTTGTGTGTGTCTGTAGGTTCCTAAAAGTCATCCAAGGAAAAGTTATGCATTCTTTCATCAGAAAATATTTCTAAAAACCATTAAATAAAATTACAAAAGAAGCCACAAATTCTGTATAAACACATTTACCATAATAAAATGAGCTTTTTTTTTTTTAACACATTCATTAAGAAATTGACATTAGAAATTATGACAATGAATAATTTGTGGCAAAAATAAATTATAGAATCCATATTTGTGTATTGATTACTTTCTCTTACTCCTAGTAAGAGGAAGTATTGTGATCGTGTCAAATTTTTGATATCGAGTTTTCACCGGAAATATCCGTTTTGAAGTCCCCTGAGTCCAAAAAAGTGTTTTTTTTAAGTCAATGGGTCCTGTGTGTGTGTGTGTAGTGTATGTATGTATGTCTGTTGGAACGCATAGCTCAAAAACGAAAAATCGTAGAAAGTTGAACCTTTAAAATTCCGATTAGGGTCCCATGGATCTGAGCTGTACGTTATCTGGTCAAAATTCCTCCAACCTGAAGTACCAACTTTTACTAATTGGATTTTTTACTTTTGCAATTTTCTCAAAAATGTTCCGACGATTTTCTTTAAACTTAGTACATCAACCACGTAAAGAGCTACAACTTTTATTTGAAACATTTCTGTCATCTAAATAATGTTGATTAGAATTAAATATGTTGTTGAAATTCCGAGTTTGAAAAAAATCGGATAACCGGAAGTGCGTTTTCTTTACCACTTTACTAAATGATTTTTCCTCTTTTTCGCAATTTTCTCAAAAATGGCTCCGACGATTTTCTTTAAACTATTTATATAAACTAAACATGCAAAGATCTACAACTTTTATTTGAAACATTTCTCTGGAAAAATTTATTTAAGGGCACTTTTAGAGGAGGGGGGTGATATTTTTCTCTAAAGTGCTATCACAGTTGATTATACAATTCTTTTTTTTAATACAGCTTGAAATCGTGATTACTTGAGAGAGAGAAATAAAGGGGCAATTGTCACTCTAAAAACTACAACAGTGAAGTTGTAGACAAAGCCAAAAAAAAAAAAAAAAAGATAATAGTTCTAAAAAGAAAGCAATGAGGCTACCGAATCGCATCAGTGATTGCTTGTTCAATTTCTACTGTCGTCGATCTTGGCACAAGGTCAACGTTGAACAATTGAGAAGCAAAAGTAACTAAAAGTGCCATATTTCAAGGACAAACTGCACTTACTTTCAGGTTAATATTTCAACTGGTGACAAGATATCATAAAACCCAAAAATAATTTTTTAATCTCATTTTATTTTAAAATATAAAATGAAAATGAAACTCTGTTTGTTTTTAAAAAATAGTTTTTGAATGTAACATGCTTCTAGAATATTCTTCTGCTTCCTTTTGCTTACTGGTGTAAGTTGTTTGCACAAATTCTATAAATTGAATTTTCACCAGAAATATTATGTTTTAAGTTTCCCAACAATATTATATTAAAATGTTTATAATCCAGTGCGTGTGGGGCGGGTGTTGGTGTAGTGGTTATGAGCATGGACTTGTAAGTGGGAGGACCCCAGTTCGAGTCCAGCTTATAACTGCTAAATTTTATATTTGTTTAAAAAAATATTAATAGTAAAGTAGGTGCTCCCGCCCCCGTTCACAACACCTAATTTGGTAGTTGGACGTTAAGCCCGCCTGAAAAATAGGCATTACTTTACTCTTTTTTTTTTTTTTTTATACATTCTATCAGCCAAACAAAATTAATTAAGAAAATAAATACATGCCAAAATTCCGAGTGTTCGAAATTATAAAGCGGAAGTGCGCTTTTACGAACAGTTTTTTTCAGTTTTCGAACGAATTTATTAAAAAGGGCTACACAAACTATAGACATTTGTCAATTATAATTTTGAGAACTGGAGTAAGAGAAATTGTGTGAGTGTTTCATACCAGATTTTTTTTTTTTTTTTGTGTAACGTTTTGGCAATTTTACATTGTTTCACAGAAAGTTACGTAGCACTTAAATACTGTCATAAGATTAGAAATAAGTTTCTGATCTTAACAGATTATTCGAAATTTATTGGTTAGGTTTTCAGTTTTACTCAATTTAAATTAAAAAAAAAAAAAAATTATTTATATTTGGTACAATTACTAGGTTTGCTAACACCAACGTGATGAAAATATTTGTTGTGATGGTTGGTTCCACAGAGCTGGAAAGCATCAGAGACATTTTCCGTGGTAGCCTGCTTCATTTTGTGGTCATCGACCGGTTTCAGGCGTTCGCCATCTTCAGGATGCGTTTTTTCAGACAGTGTGACAACACAGACTTGCACAGAGCAGACTTAGTTTCACACTCTGTCCCACTCAGTTTCACACTCTGTGGAGTGTTTCACTTTGTTTCACACTCTGTGGAGTGTGAAACTAAGTCTGCTCTGTGCAAGTCTGTGTTGTCACACTGTCTGAAAAACGCATCCCGAAGATGGGCGAACGCCCGAAACCGGTCGATGACCACAAAATGAAGCAGGCTACCACGGAAAATGTCTCTGATGATGGAAATATATATACAATTTTTAGAAAATTCATTTTCTTTTAAGAGCCAGTTTTAGTATTCCGTTAACCGGTATTTTAGTATTCCGATAATGTATGTATATATATTTTATTTGTTATAAATCTGACATTTTATCGGCTCTGCAAAGTTATTTTATTCAAATATTTTATTCAACATAAAATGAGAAAGTCTTGTGAAAGTTTTTTTTGTATAATTTTTAAATTCTAAAATAAGTTAGTTTTTAACTAATTGGATATGCTATGTAATAACTCAATTTATTTGGGCAGCCATAATCTTTGGCTACTTTAATTGTAAAAATTAAGTTGCTGTTACAAAAATGTTTATTATAGATTCTAATGTTACAAACTCCATTTATAACATTGCTAGTTTTTATGTGAAAAATGCTCTTTGACCATATTTGGCGAATAACTCTTTCCTGAAATAAGCAGCCATTGTATGGCGTTACCATAACTCTTGTATTCATATAAATTTTAATAGGTACTTTAAACAGGGCTGAATTTTGCTATGTCATTCATCCCACCCATATATTAATGAATGTAGGCTGCTAACTACAGTTTAATTAAAGGGTTTAATAGAAATAATACTTTATACGCGCCACTAATTTTTATAAAAGTCACGCAAACAACTCTAGCACTCTTTGCACTTTGTCAGTCCATTTCACTCTTTGTTTGTTTGGTCGATACTGTGTGGGAAGGATTGGTACGTTTTTGGCGGCTGGGTATCATAAAAAGTTTAATTGTAAGCAATAACAATGATATGAAATGGAACTGGGTGGCACTTTACAACCAGTAGAATTGTGGACCTTTTATACGATAGTGGAGATATGAAGTATCTGTAATTTATTGGTATATATAGAGAAATAATATAATTACCCATTTTAGTATCTACTATGAAAGCAGACATTGTCCTTCTTTAATTTTCTGCTTAATTAATAAAAAACGTTGTAAGAAATATAGACTTTTTCTTTAACTTAAACTTAACATGGCTTTTGTAAACTTAAACTTGAAAGATTTTTCTCATTCGGAATTGCACAACTTTTGCTTTTATTTCTAGAATGATAAGTGCAGGATAGAAGCTGGAATTTAGAGAACAGGAGACCCCCTGAATTCGAGTGCAGGCATCATAGCTTTTAGATTTCCCAGCCCTAACAGTCTTAACATCTCACTACCCGCTGTTGGGAATCTTATCTGTATTTAGAGAATCTTACCCGTGAAAAAGACTGACTGACAAAGAAGGTCCAGATTATTAAGAAAACTTATCGGAAAGATACGTTATGGTACTAAACGTTATTGGGATATCAATTAATATCTTTCGTTATTGGGTTTAATAGAAGCACTGTTTTCTGCACAGCATTGTAATCACTATCAAGTACTACTTTTTTAGGAAGCAACGTTAACACAATCACCGCTGTATTTATGTTAAAGACAACTTTCCAGATCTCTTGACAAGCTGCAGCCCAAGTATTTAATTATGATTCCATCTTTGATTAATACTATTTCATCACCGTATGATAAAACAGATATCATTAAATTCCCTTTTTTATAATAATAAATAAGCTTTTCTGAATGCTGTCAGTCATTCTTTCGGCCGCTCTTGTTACTCGATGTGATTCTGGTTTGGTCGTCTGTGAAGCCTATTAGAAGAGACTATCCTGTTTATACATTTGCAAATTTTGGATCGCAGATTTCATTGCAGATTGTAATATGGTCTATGCTAAAATATTATAGGCGACAAAGGATAACCTTGAGGATTAGTTTGGTTTATGCGGACATAAACCAAGATCTGGTTGTTACATAAGTAGGAGTGCTGAGATAGCCTTCCTTAAGTTTGGGGATACACTCTTAGCTTCCAGGAATCTTGAGTATGAACGCATGACCAATGGATTGAAATGAAACCAACTTACGAAGTTAATAGTTTATTAATTTTTCCATTATTCGGTATAACATAGGGTACATAGAATAGTACGCCCACAGCGGAGGCTTTCAGAACTATAAGCAAATTTCAAAATAACCTTATTAAGAATTACATTATATTAAGAAACTACAAAGAATATTTATTCGCTTGCTTGAAAGACTAAAAATATTATAAACAAAGCACTTTAATCAAATGCTTATAAATGAAAAGTAAATATCTAAATTAAGGAAAAAACCAATTAATACTTTGGATACGTAATTTTGTAAACCTTTTCATTCTTGGAACGAATAGAGGTCAACAGATAATAATACAGTATTTGATCTTATTTAATTATTTACATTTGCCAACCTCAAATTATTACAGGTGACATTCGATTTCTTTCTTTCTTTTTCCTTTAAATTATGTAGTAACTAACAAATGGAAAAACTAAAAACAATGTAATATGTTCTAAACTAAAATTATTTATAAACTTCTCTATATCTAATTACAATTGTAATTAAAAAGAGATGTCTTTAATGATAGTACATTACATTTGTTATTTTTTTTTTCTTATTACATTTTTTTTGTTATTGAATAAAGGTGGTATTTAACACAGCACAAAGCCATTTATATATACTTATTGATTTGTTTGGAGCAATAGTGAGACTAGATTACATCATTTCTTTTAAAAAATTTATAAATAGATAATAGGCAACTATATTCTACTAGAATTTGTTTGCCTTAAATTATTTATAATATTATCGCTTGAACTTTTCTATAATATTTCATGAAAATGATAAACTAGATAAATTCATATTTTATTTTCTTGTATTGCTTGGTAGAAGAGAAAGTATTATGATTATGTCAATCTTACAAAATCGAGTTTTCTCGATATATTTTAAGGCACTATATTTTGAGGCACTCTAAGTCAAAGAAAACAATTTTTTTTTAGTGAAACGTCCGTAATGTAGTTATGTGTGTGAACAAAATATCTCAAAAATTAAAAAAAAAGAAGGCAATTCAAGTTCATTCTTATTATTTCCGTTCAGGCGCCACCATCGCAATTCACACGAAGGTTTTTATGAATGTTTGTTGTGATGGTTGGTTCCGCAGAGCTGGAAAGCATCACGGAGACATTTTCCGTGGTAGCCTGCGTGTGTGCGGTTTTTGATGGTCATCGACCGTTTCAAGGCGTTCGCTCCACTTCAGGATGCGCTTTTCAGACAAGTGTGACAACACAGACTTGCACATACAACTTAGTTTCACACTCCAACTTACAACATACACTCACAACTTAGTGTGGAAGCACTAAGTCTGCTCTGTGCAAGTCCTGTGTTGTCCACACTGTCTGAAACAGCATCCTGACGAGCGAACGCCCGGAAAACCTGTCGATGACACAAAATGAAGCAGGCTACCACGGAAAATGTCTCTCGATGTTTTTATGAATATCCACCATTAGGAAGTGTGATTTTACTGTGTGTTTTTTTTTTTAAAGTTTTTTACGATTTCCTTTAAACCTCAAAGACAATCTATGCAAAAATCAAAAATTGTATATATTCGTAGTATGTGAGTCGTAAACACTCATACGACTTTTGCCTTATTGCAATTTACAAGATTTAAGTGCAAAATTTTCATCAAACTTATAATTTTTTTCTGCATGTCTTCAATTTCATAACAATTCAAGAGTCTAAACTTAATAAAATGACTTTTTGAAGGAAACCATACATTCCTCTTCCACCCCAAATTTCTTTAAATGAACTTTCTCGTGGAAAAAATTCCCAACCAAAGTGATAGGTTAATGTAAATTTAGTTAATGTAATTTATTTAATGTAGTGGAACAAACTTAATGAAAGTCCATCGGTTTACTTCAGTTATTTTTTTTTTACGTTGCAATAACTTGTATGTTATTCTCTAAAATATCATTTCTGTAGAATGTTTGGTTCTATTACCTGTATAATATTAAGTTAGATAGATAGGTAAACATACTGTATTTAGTGCTATAGTATATATGTCACACTCAAAGACTGAAGAAGCTCATTGAGTGAAAAAATAGCTCACAACGCGTTTTGGTTCCTGTAAAACATCCACATCGCGAAATTCGTGTTATGGCTCTATGAAAACGGTCACGACGCAATGTGGCATTCACAGAAAGACCGTGAACTATCATGCTCGTGTACGACCAGAACACATTGTGCAATGAAGAAAAGCCATGACGCGTTTACAGAAGTAATGGATTTTTCAACTTGTGCTATCTGCTCCAACTTCAATCAACTTTTCAGTGTCACCAATTTTTAAGATATCATATCTTTTAAGACGACCGATACTGCTTTGAAGATAGAGACTGGTTGTTTTTTTGTTTTTTTTTAAGCTGAGAACTGAGACTGTTTTGTTTCATTAAGTAACATTTCATATTTTTCTGTACTCATGATAAAACTGCGATCAGTGCTTCTTTCCACAAACTCACGTAATTTATCATCAAACACTTCTTTTTTATTGGTCATGATAAGCGCTGATATACGTTCACCCTCAGAAACAGAAAAGAAATGAATAAACAACTCTACTGATGTTTTAATGCATCGTTGTACTCAAGCCGAGAAGTTACAACCTGTCCGTCGTGATATGGTTACACCAACTAGTGCTCAGAACGCGCCATGGCTTTTCTTCATTGCCACAATGCGTTGTGGTCGTATAGCATGATAGCCGCGACACGAATTTCACTATGTGGTCTTTCTGTGATTGCCACAACGCGTCGTGAGCGGTTTCATAAGAGCCATAACATGAATTTCGCGATGTTTTACAGTGACTACAACGCGTTGTGAGCTGTTTTTTCGCTCAGTGAGCATTTTCGGTCTTT
>JAAEAF010006511.1:0-54661 GCA_011037195.1 Triatoma infestans | reverse complement strand
AAAGTTTAAAGAAAATCGTCGGAGCCATTTTGAGAAAATCGCAAAAAAGTAAAAAATCCAACTAGTAAAGTGGTACTTCCGGTTGAGGAATTTTGACAGATAACGTACAGTCAGATCCCATGGTGACCCCTAAACGGAATATCAAATTTCAACTTTCTACGATTTTTCGTTTTTGAGCTATGCTGTTAACACGGACACACACACACACACAGACCATTTGCTAAAAACCACTTTTTTGGACTCAGGGGACTTCAAAACGGATATTTCCGGTGAAAACTTCCTAGGAGTAAAAGAAAGTAAAAATTTATTACGTACAAAACATAGGGAGCTCAAAACATGTATTTCCGTTAAAAAAATAAATTTCGAAAATTCGTCCCGAACACAATACTTCCTCTTTCTTACCAGCAGGCGTAAGAGAATATATTATAAATAAAAAATTATAAGTTCATAAATAAATTTAAAAATATATATAATGATATTTATGTGCTCTAAAAAAAACTTTAGTTTAACCCTGAATTTTACACACAGTTGATTATAGAGTTGGAAATAAAAATCCCAAGTTTCAGCCACATTGTTAAAATAACAACCAAAAAAAAAAAAAAATTAGAAAATAACAAAGCTAACTTGTATCCAGACTTTTTATTTTTTAATGTAATATACGAAGTATAAATTGCCAATGTTAAGAAAAGAGCAACACTGGAAATGGAGAGGGAGGTTATAGTGTGTTTTTCATGTGAACTTTGTGGTGATGCATGTGTATGAATGAGTATTATATTTATTTTGATGGGTGTGTCTTCTCAAAATAAATATATGTTTGATTTATTGTAAGAAATAAGTGTTATTCCTTAAAACAAAACGTAATTAGAACAAAAGCTGGATTTAGGTGGACTGGGTGAGAACTGTTGTTCTTCCTATTTATTATTGTACTTTTGGTTTTGTTTTGTGTATATATTTATCTTGTATTCCATTCATGTACCTTTCTAATTGTGTTCATGTTATTAAAACTATTTGAATGAGTGATTGTTTCTGAAAATTCCTTTTGTTTACGACTAGCTGAGGCAGTATTTAAACTAAGTAAGTTATATATATTTTAACTTTAATAGATTATTAACTATACTAATAAATAATTAACACGATGAAATCCTAATTTGACTTATGGTTTATTTTTTTTTTTTTTTTATAATAATATAGTGTTCATATTTTTGTCAGGATTTATTGTTGAAAAGATGTTCAATCTCAATCATAAGCAACACGTCTGTCCTTAACCTGAAAATACTGTATAGTAACTATGTTACATCTTGAGCATAAAGGTTATCTCTTAAATCTCCACCAGACTGTGCAGGTGTTCTGCGGTTATATTAAGGTTGGTTGTTTATGTTTACCAAACTTATATTACAAACAAGATAAATTTATATGTTTACATTAGAACAAATTTTTTTTTTCTTTAGAGAAATACTTGTTTTGAGACAACTTGATATTGAAATAAATAAATATGGAGTTTTTTTTTATATACATATATATATATATATTATTGCTTTCTCTTACTCCCAGTTATTAGAGAAAGTATTGAGATTGTGTTCAAATTTTGGAAATTGAACACAATTCAACAAACCGAACAAAATATATATTCGGAAATACATATTTTGAGATCTCCTATTATGAAAAAAAAAAAGTTTAGCGAATGGTCTGTATGTATATGTGTGTGTATGTATGTAAGTAGGTATGAACAAAATATATACGAATTATAAATAAACAGGAAGCTTAATCTTGGTGTTCCGTTTAACTATTAACACCGCGTCTGACACGAAGGTTTCAGGCAATATCAATCAATATAACTGTGCGTTATTACTGATTTTTTTTTTTTTTTTTTATTAGTGTCTTACGATTTTCCAGAAAGCGGATGCAACGATTTTCTTTATACTGTATACACACATAGATACCTATTACTTTTATTGGAAATAATTTTCCATTAATATATATTAGAAGCATTGCTAGAATTCCAAATTTGAAGAAAATCGGTCAACCGGAAAGTGCGGCTTTAAAGGATAGGTTTTTCTTTTTAATTTTTTCCAAAAACGATAATGACGATTTCCTTTAAATTTGGAATACTAACTTCACTGATATAAATCATTTTTATTTGAAACGGAAAAAATTGTTTTCATATGAAACTGAGTTCCATTGTATCAGAGATATTTTCCGTGGTAGCCTGCTTCTTTTTATGGTCATCGACTGGGTTCGCGCGTTTTCCCCCATCATCAGGATGTATTGTCCAAAACAGTGTGATAACATAGAACTTGTACAGAGCAGCAAATAATTGCTATATTCAACTATATTTGTGTAATATCAATTGTGTTTGTCAATTTGTGTAATATCAATTGTGTTGTGTTCAATATTATTAGCGCTCTCTACAATTTAATAATTCTCTACCTGTCCCGATTGGAAGCTTTGGCACTTGTCCCACTACTATCCATTTTTGTTTCAGTTAGCACATACGAGGAAAATTTGAGATATAAATAAAATTGTTCATTTTATTATTATAATTATTAAGGTGTGTAACGACAAGAGAGAGAACACAAGCCCGACCGAGAGAAAACAGGCCCTCTCTGGTACTCTGTAACTTAAGCAGGCTAGAGTGGGAGAACCTGTATATAAGCCACTGAGAATCTATACGGATATCTATCTATCAGATTCAACTAACTATACATCGCATCGTGTCATAACTCTATTCTTACCTTTTATTCTATAAAATCATTACAAGTCCAGTGCAGTTTGACTTATAGCTATATTATAACAGTGTTTTCATATCTCGTTTAATTATTCAAACCTAATTTCTCTCCTCATCAACTCCATTATAGGTGCGTCCAACATCTATGGTCATTGGCACCCGAATCCTTCTCAGTGCACTTTCGGCCTCCGGACAATGTTTTCCGGTTACAGACAACACTGTCCATCACCGGATCCCCGTGTAGGTCCCGGGTTGGAATAGGCCTACGGTATGCCCTGCCTGCCGTAGGAAGCGACTAAAAGGGAGAACCTACACTGGACAAGTCGTATCTTCTAATAAGATATGTATGAGTCCTTGTGTAGAAAGTAAAATCTAGTTGTGTCACTCTTACTTCAACAACTAGAGACATTTTGGCGTAGGCTTGTGGCGAAGCCATCGCCCACCCTGCGGGGTGCAATCAGCCTCTGGCTCTCCAGGTTGGGGATTCCCTCCCCCAACCCATCCTGATCCTTTCCCCTTGCAGGGTTGCCTGCAAGTTACCTGGGTTACTGAAACCCCTGTGCTTGAGGCAATGACAGGAATCAGTAGATGGACATTAGATCCATCGGGCGTGCGATCAGTCACGCTAGCTCGTTAGAGTTGAAATACTGAACAACGGGCGCAAGCTACTTTCCGAGCCAATTGCTTGCAATTGAGGTAGGATTCGTAGTGGCCATGGTTTAACCAATAACTCCAATGACAGAGGTCATGAGTTGAACGGAAGGAGACTCGCAATATAACCCCGGAGCCAGCCCGCTGCTGGAAGCGCATTTGCTGGGAGCCTGCTAGAGAGTGCCTTCTGTAGCTTCTGGTATTGGGGTGTGACCACGTTTTGGGATCACTCTGCGCGCTGGTTGAGCGTATCTCAACCTGCCATTAAATGGGTCAAATGGGGGAATGCTTCGGCACTTCCAGGCATTGCACTAAAAGTCCTTCCATGGTGGTGACATCCCCTTCTTGTTAAACGGTCCCGTTGCTTGCAATGGGAGACCGGTAAACCCGAACGGGTAGGTACGGTCTAGAAAGATCCCGCGAAGTACCAGGAGGAAAAGGAGTATAGGGAAGAATGTCCATCACCGGACATTGTGCTGTAGGGAAAAAAAATCTAAGGGCATCATAAGCTGGACTCGAACCCGGGACCTCCGCGTGAAAGTCCAGTGGGCTAACCACTGATCTAATCCCTTCCCTAACCATTTTATTGAAAAGATTAAGGGAAAGTTATGTGAGTGATTACCACCAGATTTTTTTGAAATATTATGGGCAAATCATAATTATTTGTTCAAGCGTAAAGGTATTAGTCGTTTCAATAATAGTTTTATTGGAGTTCGATAAAACAAACAGTAAACATACAAACATCTTATATGCCATCTTTATAAAACCGAACACACTTTTATTACAGCCTAATAATAATTTTTTAATCAAAAAAGGAAAGATTAATATGATTAATAAAATCAAATAGGAGAAGAGGGTAGGCATAACTTGAATATGACAGCTTGTTCGTAAGTCATCATTAGTCCGCTGTTATAAGTAATTTGAAGGCACGTCCTATGTCATAATTTTCCCAGAACCTGCTAAAATGAAAGTTTTTTCCAATCTAATAGTTCGCGAAGTTTAAAGAAACTGGTTGGAGCAGATTTTGAAAAAATCGCAAAAACTGAAAATACTTATAGTTTTACAAGTAAAACAAGTAAAGTCCCCCCCCCCCCACTTCTGTGGAAAAAGGATTTTTATCGAAACCTTATGACAGGATTCAAGACAGATTTCTTAATACAAAGGTAGTTCAAAATTTGATCATCAATTGAACAATTTGAGGTGGTCATTTTCGAGATAATTTGTTCGCGAGCGTGAGCTCATATTTTTGAGGTCGTTCCAAAATAAATACTTCCGCTGATAAAAACTCAATTTTCAATGTTAGACACGATTGCATGCATGTTGTAACTATAACAGTAAAAGTAGAATTATAATTAGAATGATGCAGAGGGGGTGGGCTCAAGCCTAGGCACTGCGGCCTACCCATTGAGGCTTATTGTGCCAACCCCCAAATGTCTAGTAGAGGAATCCTCCCCTCTTCATGAGGTCAAGGACCTTCCCCACCAGTCCTTCTTGAAGTACGATCTCCTCCGGTCTCAGCGAGCCGAAGATCTTGTACCTCAATTTGCCGAATGCGATGCAGACAAACAACAGGTGAGAGGCCGTCTCCTCCTCTTCTTGACATAGTCTACACATGGGCTCCGAATCAGCTAATCCCATGTTGTGCCGATGTTTCTTGAATCTACCATGCCCTGTAAACAGGGCCCGCTATTTGACAAACCCGATATCTGCTTAGACCCAAAGTTTCTCTGGTTCTTCACTTACACAGCGCTGGCATAACCACTTTGCCGTGTTTTGCCCCAGTACTTAGCCTCCACTGGCGATTATGTTCTCTCCAGACCATTCTCTCAGAGACACTTTTGCCATACTTTTGACTAACCCCTGAATAGGTCCTGGCACACAGAATGGAGTGTTTGCTCCCTGCCTGGCCAGTTGGTCGGCTAGCTCATTGCCTTTTATCCCCTTGTGTCTCGGCACCCATACCAGCCGCATTTTATTGTGCCGGGAAAGCAACTCCAGGGAGTTTCTACACTCCCTGACTAGGGAAGAAGTAATTCTGAAGGCCCCAAGAGCCTTCAGAGTCGTCTGGCTGTCCGAAAAGATGCACATCTCCCTATTCCTAGGGGCCATACGTAAATTCTCCTCAGCACAGATCTTTATGGCATAGACTTCGGCCTGGACTACCGTGAAATACCAACCAAGAGGCCTCTCAATCAGTACCTCCGGTTTAACCCCATTTACTCCGGCTCCAGTTCCGCAAGCCATCGGTCTGGGGATCCGTGAACCAGGATCCCCCAAACCGACCTCGTTTTTCCCAGCTTAAACGAAGTTGAGCACTAAAAGTAAGTAAAAAGGTGTTTAATTTAATACCCAGTCACATCGGAGAATCCATAACTTTGGATAAATTAATATTGAATAATTGTTATCATAAATAAAATAAATATATCTCGAACTAACACTAATTTATAGATCACAAGGATTATGTGGAGATTTATACATATATGTCAATAAATACGAAGTGGTAGCCGCATTGTAATAAATATAGGACATTATGTGCACTATATAAATGATCAGGATAATACCATAGAATAGAATCATATTAATTCCAAGTTGATCATAATTTGTTCTGTATTGATCACTACACATATCAATTATTTATCTAATAAATGATTTCTATCTAATTAATATTAATATCTAACTAATACATATTTTTATTTATTATTAATAAATAAATATTTACAGATATACATATTTTATTTTAAACATATTGCAAATACATATTTTATTTCTTCCTCATTAAAATTTTTATGGTACTTAAAATTATGTGGGCAGCACTGAGCATCATTTTTTTTTTTTTTGAGGGCCCGATACACTGCGACCTTTACGATCTATTGGGCTAATCCCTTGGATGCCGTAGACTGCCACAGCATCCCAAACAGATGTCCTAGGCAAACACCGTCTACAACACCTCTATCCGGTTAAGATCTCTAACGAATCCTAATAAACTGGCGGGCTCTAGGGAAGGTATACTCCCCTTCTCCTCCTAGTAATTACCCAGGTACTTAAATGTTCTCTGAGTGGCAGCCTCGCAGTCCGTTAGTAGATGTATTAGAGTTCCTCCATCCCTCCACAAAATCTGCATGTGCTGTCATTCTCCAAACCCAGCTTCATCATGTGTCCTTTGGGTCGACAATGCAACATGAGGAAACCTGCAAGAACCGGAGTTTGTTCTAACTAAGGTCGATGGTTATAATTTCCCAAGCAAGTCTTAGCCTGTCGCACTTCGGGGAAGGAGTTCCAGAGTTGAGACCTCTTTACCTCCTCCTCCTTCCTAAGTTCTTCCAAGAAAAACTGGTCGCCGACCCCACAAAAAGGTTCAGGCCCTAAAAGCAGGGATGCAGCCAGAGCTATCTGCTATCTGCCAGAGCGTTTCCCTTCAATGCCAACATGCCCTGGCACCCACTAAAGGGAGACTTTATTCCTCCAGCCTAGGTCACTAAGTTTACCTAGGCATGATTGTCTGGCTATCGGAAAGGATTACAATCTCCTGATTCCTATACTGAGCATTTTTGGATTTGTCGTAAGAACAATTTCTTCCTTGATATAAATAGATTTTCATTATTTAATTTAAAAAAAAGAAAGATTAGAGAACGATTACATTGTAGAGAAGAGAGCTAATAATGAACAAATGTTTGAATTTTAATCTCTCAGATTCCTCAGAACCATTTTTTCAAAACAAATTTTTCAAATAAAAATGATAAGTTCCTTTTATATCTCTATGCAGCTAGCATCAGTTTTTCCCGATTTTTCGAAAAGAAAAGTGCTTTTTTTGTGGGTGTTCCAGAAGTGCAGCTACGTTAAACTTTTCTCTAAAGAGCTCAGTTCAGTACGTTGATATGGTTCTACCAATTATTCAATATTACGTACAACTATTAAAAAACGTTGCTATTAATTCAAATATAAATAAATAGAAAAGTTTGTAAACCGTAAGTGCGAAGAATGCATAGATTATGTAGTGGAAGAAGCAAATGGAAAAAATAGGAATGATTGGAAATATATTTTATATTTTAAATAAATTTAGTTTTAAAAGGAAAAAATTTACGTTGGCTGGAATAGGATAGAAATGCAGGTACAAGGCACCGTTACAAGAGAGGTCGGAGAACTGGCCACTCTGTCTTTTAACCCCCTTGTAGAAATCAAATGTGAAGGGCAGGTTTTTAGCTACCAAGAGCAGCAATATTTGAAGAATATCATTTCAACATTCAACAGTAACATTCGTCGCATTCAGAACGTGACTCTTTCATTTTAAATTCAGTGTACCAAAAAGTGTTTTAAGTTAACATTTGTTGTTAAAATTAATCTAGCTATAAGAATCATTCAGTGCAAGAGTTTTTTGAAAATTTATAAGCCTTTTACATTTATTACAATTAATTGTGATTGTTATTCACTTTATTCAATAATTCAAATATAGTTAAATTATTTTTTATTGTAAGCAGTGGTGACTTCTTCATTATATCTTAAACATATCTCTCTTTAAAACTTACACACTCATAAGCCCTTTCAAATCCGCTCGTGCTACACAGTACTACATACACATTAAAGTAATAAACTTTTAATTTTTTTTGGAATTTTTTCAAAAACGGCGATGAATACTACATATTTAAATTGATGATTTTTATTTGAAACATTAAAAAAAAAAAAATTAGTAGGTTTCTATAAAATCTATAAGTTGCGTAAAATTTAAAATGCTGTTAAAACTTTGCTAAGGATTTGAGACACACAGTGCTGGCAAATAAAGAAGACTAATTTACAAGGCTAACTAAATATTTAATAAAAACTGTAAGTTCAACAAAAAAAAAATCGCGTCCAAGCCAAAACTTTTTTTTTGTTTTAGTTCTTTAAATTTCTCTAAACTGAATGAGAAAGTAGTATATTGTAATCAGAAGATTTACTTTCATAAAATATAATTAAAAATTATTGACTTAATCACTGTTTTACTTACAAAAAAGATAAAGAAAAAAATCTATAAAAGATTTATAGTCATTTTAGATGTTATTGTAAAGAAAGGGCAAATATGTTACATATATATATATAAAGGATGCAATAAAACTTGACTGGAAACAATAGTGATAAATATTCTCTTGTTATTATAGTTTGAATTGAGAATGTGTTAGTAGATTGATGGGCAGAAGGTCGCTACTAAATGACATTATTGGAGAAATGCCAGTAAATAACCGTACTTATATGGAATCCAGTACATAGAGATAGTTAAAGGGAGACAAAACTATTTCTAACTTGCGCAATAATAGACGCTGTACCTCCAACTATTATTATTATTATTATTATTATTATTATTATTATTGTCCTAGTATGTCCTACATTATGAATTAATCAGTAAAACCAAGTTTCTATATACTAGAACAATGTGCCCGTTTGAATTTAATCTTACATTTAATCAAATGGATCTCACTGCTATAACCTCTCTGAATATCTTATAAGAAGGGAAAATGCTGGATACTAAAACAAAGAAAATTGTGTTTAATTCGTGAATGTTAAAGAAGAAAATAACCTCTTTTCTTTGGTTGAACAAGAGATTTCATTTTTACTTTATTGCTGTAAGACAAATAAATATATATAGATAGTGAAACAGAAATTATCTGAATATGTTTCGCTCACTAATGAAATTATCTTTTCCTTCTTGCAAGCAATTAACTAACCAAGTACGTAATTAGGTTAGAAAGTTTATTATACTATCCTTGCGTAATCTAACCCCCCTCTCAGCAAAAAAAAAAAAATTGGTGTGAAACACTCATACGACTTACTCTTATGCATTTAATTACAATGATAAAATTGTTAACACTAACATAAGAGCAGGTGGAGGTAAATTAGGTTAGCAAAAATAATAGATAGAAATTTAATGAGATTACACTCTAATCCAGAAGACAGCACCAAAACAAATTCAAATAATATTTGAATTGTACGAGGGAGGGTCATTCAATAAGTAACGTCTCAATTCGTCTAAAACCGCTGTAGCTTAAAAACGATTTATTTAATCAATACAAAACTTTAGCTACTTTTCAACACAGTCCCCAGCAACTTTTATACACTTGTCCAATCGTACTTCTAATTTGTGTATGCCTCTGACATAAAATTCTTTGGGTTGATCTCGAAGCCACTTTTGAACCTGATTTTTTTAACTTCTTCATTGGATTGAAAATGTTTCCCACGTAGAGCCTCTTTAAGGAATCCAAACAAATGGAAATACGATGGACAAGTCGTAGCTGTAGGGGGGATGTGGAAGGATCTCCCATCCCACTTTTTGAAGTGTTTCTTGAGTTAATTGCTCCGTGCGTGGGCGTGCGTTGTCATGAAGCAAAATCACGCATTTAGTTAATGATTCACTTATTCTGAATTATGTTATGGTCAGTTCCAATAGTCGCTTGGACTTCATCAGCTATCAGCTCAACAGTAATACGCCTGTTGTCCTGAATTAAAGCGTTAAAGCGAGATTCGAGGGAGGAAGTTGCAATTTCAACCGGTCGTCCACTTCGTTGCTCATCACAGACACTTATATGGCCACTTATAAACTGTTCTACCCACTTGTAAACGTTCGAACGGTTCAAACAATTACTTCCGTACACTTTCAACATTCTTTCGTTGATTTCACTACCTTTGATACCCTCTTTTTTTTTTTTTATTGAATATTTACTACTGCATTATATATATACAACAAGTAAATAAGGAATACTATATCATGCAATGTCATGAATGGCAGTTATCCACTGATAACTGACATTAGTTATCCAGGAGGTCGCTGGGCCAACGGCGCTTCAGCCGTCTTTGGGGATTACCTGGGAGTGAGTTTGAGTAGAGAGCTTGGACGAGGGGATTTGGATGGAGGTGACTGTGGAATTTGATGTATCGGGATTTTGCGAGGTCGTTGACAAACGGGATCTTGAGGTCGTTGTGGATGGTGCGGTTGGTGACGTAAAAAGGGGCGTCGACAATGCGACGGAGGATTTTTGACTGAAGGGTTTGGATTCTGTTGAGATTGGAACGCTTAGCAGTGCCGTATAGTTCTAGTCCGTATGTCTAAATTGGAGCGAGCAGTGAGATGTAAAGCTGTCTTTTGTTCAGAAGTGTTAGTTTAGAGCGTTTGTCAAGAAGTCTAGCCAGAAGTCTGAAGCATTGGTTGAGGGTGATTCGTTTAAGTCTCGTATGGGGATTCCATGTGAGTCGCTTGTCTAAATATAGTCCAAGATAACGAACGTGGTCAGCGGGAGAAATAGGAATATTGAACAGGTAGACGGGAGGGAGTACTTTTTTGTTTTTATTGTGAAAACTATGTATTGGGATTTATTAAGGTTGATTTTTATTCTCCATTTCGTTAACCAGGATTCAAGTGAGTGAAGATGGATTTGCAAGGAGCGCCTGATATCCTTTGCAACTAAAAAGCTAATCAATAAGCGTTGCTCGAGCGGACTCGCCATTGTTAACTGAATATATTTGTGGTTATGCTTACCAAATACTCTCGAACTGTTGATGAGAAACTAAATACAAGGATGCCAACTTGATGCACTCAAGCTATTGTATTGATTAAACAAACCGTTTCTGAGTTACAGCGATTTGTCTAGTTACTGCAAATGACCGTCGTAACATAACTTCTTTCCTCGAAAATTTTAAAAATCAATTTTTCCGTAAAAATTGTTAGATAATTCTAAAAAATCTCAGAAATCTATTCTATGAAGTCTCACTTTCGGTTTAAACGATTTTCATCAAATTTGTATAATGGTAATTGAGACAAGGAGAGAGGGAGATGTGTAGAGAATAGATTTTAGAATGAGAAGTAAACTAGATGTCATGCTGAACACTGTATAATGAAAGAACACACAAACTGCTAGGACTTTACAGTAAAAAAGACGTCAGGGTGCGAGAGAAATATAAAGAGACAGACTGGCTGAATGAGAAGGTAGTAGATAGGATGCTGACTGGAGGTGCTGTGGTAATACTGTAGTACAACTGTCTTACTGTCGCTCTATTTATATCAATTGAACTTTCCCTTCATTTAATGTGTGCTTCTCCGCTCTTCTAATTCTATGAATCTTTAATGATTCGGACTCAATTACAATTTGAAATTTTAACAATGCTTCCAAAATACCTCAATATTATAAAGATAGTAGAACCACATATTATACTGTAGTAGTATTTTTTAGAGAAAAGCTTAACGTCACTTGTTACATCAATTATCACTTGTTATATCAAAATATCAATTATCCTGGAAAAACGTTTCAAATAAAAGTGATAGGCATTTATCATTTTAGACACTTCAGGAAGTTTATAGAGTATTATTGGAGTTAAATATTTTGTGGTACCATGGGTCACTTTTATTTCAAACATTTTCCTCTGTAAGTTGATTTTAGGAGAATTCTGTGACATTAAATAAAATGTGAGTTCAATAAAAAGTGCTTCAGCTGGTCTATAATATAGTTATATTCGGATACTTGCAACGTCTAGGAAATAAGTAACATATTCCATTATTCTATGTTTTAATAAATAACTACCACCGTTAAGAATGAAATAAATAAATAAATAAAAACATGTGAAAGTCACTGAGTTCACCAATTTTCACGCACTTGTTAAAAAATCAGATACCTGCCCCTCCAGGGCATATCAGTTGTCAGCGTATCAGTGTTTTCTTTAATATGAGTTCCGTAAGGACATTCAGACGAATCACCTGCATAATATAACTGCAGGAGTTTCAATTTATTAATTGAATAAATTTAAAAATACTGTCTTAGCAAATCTGTCCTCCATGAAGTTATTATTAGTAAAAACTTCGAACCTTGCTCCCTGTATTACAGGTAGTACGCTAAGATTGCTTATAAGAGTTTGGTGTATATTGCAAATTTGATAAATGGCCAATATACTATCGCTGCTAGCTGGACGATGGAAATTTTGGAGTTTATGGATTACAGGCTGAAGATAACATGTTTAATTCCTCTTTCGTACCTATATAAAATGAAGAAACTCAGTCTTTCAGTCATTCGATTATAAAAGCGTTGTCCCAAAAGGGGTTTAACTCTTTGGCGAATGTATATTCTGATATGAAGCACCATCTTTCTATCTTGAACATAATTCACTAGTTTGGTTCCCCACTGATGCCTCCAAAGCAAAGAAACTTTTGTATTAGAAAATGGTTTGAGCGGCCTACTTTTATAATTGTGTGAAAAGAAATATGAATTGTAAAAGTTTTAAAACTTAGTATTAAAAAAAAAAAAAATTATTCATTAAATTCATGGTTTCACCGTTAATAGTACGCAGTTTTATAATTATGAGTTTTGTGTACAACGTTCGATAGGCCTCATTGCAGTTGACGTTGCGGTGGAACTATCGTATACCTGAATGTTTATATAATGAAAGGTAATAATGTAGAGATATATGAACCTCACGTTAGGGATACTTGGAAGACAAAAATAATGCTTAACTGCTATTAAAAGTAAAAAAAAAATCATAATCTTTAAATTAACATAATTGAAAGTTCACCACTGCAGGAATATCCTTGTATTTATTTCCTAACTTTTGTAAAATAAGGTATTATTGCATTAAAAAAAAAATTAATTCGCAATGTATAGTATAAATTATTCAATCAATAAAAGCGTTGTTTATTTCATAAACCCATTTCCACATTTTAAACAAGAAAGGCATATTAAATATTGGATTTGGAGTGAGGTCAAGGAATTAAATTATACTAGCAACTATGAGAGGCGGGGTTAAAAGGAAGGGAATTCTAAAACAAAAAAAAATGAAATATTTGGAATGTACTAGCAGTTGGAATGGACCAAACCTGTTTTCAAGGTCAGTTCTGGAATTAGAAGATACTGGTAACAGGAACTTCACTAGCAATTTTTGGTGGGTATCCCAAGCGGTCACGTAATTGTGCTAGAATCCCCATTCCTCCCCTACTGCTATTAGAAAATATCTGTTCCTTTAATAAAGTCTTCTTTTTGTTGTCAAGGTGTAAAATACTTTTTTCTAATCCAATTGAGTAAATTTTGTCTATTGACTACTTTTCAAATATTGGCATCGGATCATTGCAGTAGAAGTCTCTAAATTAAACATTTAAAATCTATTTAACAATAAATTAAATATCAGAAAACATAATATAATTATGCTTTGCTTTAATCTTATGCTCTACAACTTTTTTTTGAAGGTAACCTTACACTTTTCAATGGACACATTCTCTTATAGAGTTACCTTTCAATCAGTCTAATATTAATCTTTTTTTTATAAATAATTTTAACTGATATAGAAACAAATATATAATATATTACGCGAGGGTAAAGTCCTTTTACAACACTTGTTCAGTTGCCACACACTCGTATGGGCAAACTTGAACTCCGAGTTATGTAAGTGGTACTTTAGTTTCTTGTCAAATAAATAACTATATTTCTCATATAATCTATATAGTGAAGAGCACTCCTTTAGGCTGGTGGCTGAAGGAGGTGTTTAAGAGAGGATCGTACATTGTACGCTGAGCTATATTGTTATTGCTTGCTTTAGTAGTTTTATATTGCTTGCGCTTTTATTATTATATGTATGTGTATTTCATAAACCCTAAATTAAAGTATAAAATAATATTCTGTTCTCCGAGAAATATAATTAACAGATATTTTTATAAAAATATTTAGTTATTTTGCAAAAAATATATTAATATATTTAAGGAACTAACTAATCCTAAAAATATAAACTTAAAAATCTATAAAATATAAAACTTAATTTATTTTCTCTTAATATTTTATTTATTTCGGTTGAGTTTTTTGAAATTGAGTTTTCACCACCAGAATTGAGTTCTCTTTCTGCATTTGCTCGTATTACTGTATGTGTGTTTTAAAAAAAAAATTAGGAAACTCAATTTTAAGCAAATGGGGATCCCAAAAATTATATAAGCTAACACTTTTGTTCAAATATTGTTTCCGGAAATGGATTTTACGTGATTTTGCGGAAACTGTGACGTTATGGTTCCCTTGACAACCATTCTATCCGTTTGTAGAGATTCATATTTAAGGTATTAGACTATAATTAAGTATTATATCGTACCATCTCTCGCAGTGAAGTTGAAGTAGTCAACCTAATGGCTCTTATTCCCTATTAGATATTTCCCCCCCTATCAGAATCAATAAGAAACTATTCTTAAAAAGTAAAACTATAGAAGTCAAGCAAGCATTTATCAGCTTTAACGTGATGGAGTATATGGGTATGTCCACATTGTGCGCTTTCGTCTTCCTCGTCCCTTTCAACTTGCGCTTCCTCTTTCCATTCCAACATGCGTTGCGCATGCCTCTTGAGGCATTCAATTTGTTGTCCACACTTCATCGTTCAGTGTACATTTTATCGATGGATTCAGAAGCGGCATTAGCTATTTGTGCAGGTTACTTGTTTTTGAAAAGTGCACGAATAAGAAAAAAACAGCGAGCCCTCATCTTATGAAACCATTTGCAACTAACTTAATAAGGGCTCGCCAAAAAGGGAATTTAATTACAGGCTAGCGAGAGCAAGGAGAATCGTTGAAAACGCTTTTGGTTAGATGGCGCCAGCGTTCAGAATTTTTCGTAAGCCTTTAGAAGTTACAGTTATTGGGACTGTGGTTAATATAGTGTTAACTTTCTTCTGCTTCATAATTTTCTCCTGGATGCAGCAAGACAGTATTCACCTCCTGGATGTTTTGATCACGTGGATGAAAGCACTGGTGAAGTTATTTAAGGCACATGGAGAGAAGTTACTTCCGGTGGTAATGGTATGAGACCTCTACACCAAATTCCATGGAACAAGCATCACTTCTCGCACTTTTTTTTGTTGCCATATAATTTTGAATTTACATCCCACAAAACTGTTTAAAGACCATAATCTTCTATAAAATCAAGTGTCTCTTGATTACAGACATAATCAGAAATCTGCTCTTGGAGATATTATTAATTAATAATAATAGTTGAATAATATCAATTACTAATAAAATTATTATTAAAATAATAATTCAATAATATTTAAAATTAATTATATAATATATAACCTATAAAAAATCACACAACACGTAGCGAGATCAACAAGACGTATAGAACGTTGAACGAAAATCCAAGTAGTTGGATTCACGTGCGCTGTGGTTGCGTCATGAAAATAAAGGCCCATTCAACTTCCATGAGGTATGCAATAATGCATGCCTCTCGTTCATCACACCGTGCGCAATGACGCATGCCTCTCTTGAAAGAAAAGTTGCACCAGTGTGGACATACCCTAACGGTTGTTGAAGCCGTTAAGGTGGAAAATTACAAAAATAAAAATAAAATAATCTGATTTTGTGTAACACTCACACGATTCTCTCTTACCATTACAAGTAGTTAATGCAATTATTATAAAATTGACAAATTTTTATTCAATTGCTTTAATATAAAAAAATTATAGAGGTGGTGGAAATACATTGTAGATAGAACTTATATCATTGTAGAAGTAATTATATCGCAGTCCAGAAAACAGAGCGCACATTTGAAATTTAACGTCACATCTTCGTGTTTGGAACCACCAAAAAATCAACTTTTTTCAAAAAATATTTCCGATAAAAATGATAAGTTTATGCATTCTATATTTAAAGAAAATCATAGTTAATCTTTTGAATAAAGTATGTACGAGAAAGTATCGTACTTCATCACACAACAAGGAGAAAAAATAAATATGTATGTCTGCGTTAATATGCTTTTTAAGAAAATTTTTTTTTCAAATAAACACAGTTTTTACACATAGTTAATAAAACCGACTTGTAATAAACTCAGAAAGTCAAAAAACCATCTTTCCATGAAACCCTAATGATACAATTGAAAAGACTCCATGAATCTTACATATTAACAAAAAATGCATTTTTTTTTTTTTTGTAATTAGAAATTAGATTTTTTCCGAGCAGTGTACTTATTATTGTTGTTAATTATTACTATGATCAGTTTTTTTAAATAAGGCTCGTCAACATCTGAAGTCATTAGCACCCGAAGCCTTCTCAGTGCACTGACGGCCTGCGATCAATTACTATTATTTTGTTGTGGATTGGGTCCACAGAGCTGGAAAGCATCAGAGATATTTTCCATGATAGCCTCCTTCATTTTGTGGTCGTCTACCAGTTTCCTGCGGGCATTTACCCAGTATCAGGGATGTTTTGTTAAAACAGTGCCCTTAACATAGACTTGCACAGAACAAAATCATTTTATAAACTACTCACTTGTTACACTAGTTTAAAGTTCACCAGTTAAACTGATTTTGCTCCGTGCAAGTTTGTGTTATCGCACTGTTTTAATAAAATATCCTGATGATGGGCGATCGTCCTATACAGGTCAATGACCACAAAATGAAGGTGGATATCATGGAAAATATGTCTAATTACTATAATCATTATCTTTTTCATTCTTCACTTTTTGGGTTTCCAAAATATGCTTTTGTAACGACAAGTGAGAGAACACAAGCCCGACCGAAAGAAAAACAGACTCTCTCTGGTACTCTCTGACTTAAGCAGGCTAGAGTGGGGAGAACCTGGATATAAGTCAGTGAGAGATCTAGACATGGATCTATCAATCAGATTCAACCATATACATCGCATCGTGTCATATCTCTACTCCCACCATTTATTCTATAAAATCATTACAAGTCCAGTGCAGTTTGTGTAAGCTTATAGCTATATTATAACAGTCTTCATATCTCGTCTAATTAATCTAACCTAATTTCTCTCCTCATCAACTCTATTATACTTTGCAACTATGGTAAGCTGCATATTTGTTTCATTTTTTTGTAATTGTTATTTTTTTTCTCAATGGAGTTTTATTTTGTCGTTTCCCCAAAAAAAGGAACGTACTAAGTGGCATTTGCCGCACATTCAGCTATTGCTGGCTCAGCTCTTTTGGCACTACACCTAGTGCAGAAATATCTACTAGAAGTATCTACTAGCCTATGGATTTCTAATTTCTTCTGCTGGTTATTGGTTATTGTTAAAACGCTTTTCATTAAGTGTGCGCTCTATGTTTGTAGCATTAGGGATTGTAAAATTCACTAGGAGCACCGTATTATTTTTCATTTGATGCCTTATCACGTTAGGTAGATTATTGAGCACTCTGCAATCCAAGTAAAGACTGCTTTCACTGTCATCTAGTACAGCTTCAGTATCATACTCACTGAGAAGTATATTTAACAATTTTTAGTTTTAAGGCTGCCTCTCCCAATAGCATCATGGCGCTTCCGATACTCTGTTTGTGCAGCGCTGGGCATCCTCAGCTTACATGGTGGATAGTCTCTGGATTTCCCTGCATGCTTGACAACTCATTCTGAGAATCACTGTTAGATGTATTTGCTGTAATATCTTGTCGAAACTACTTGGTCTTGCATTGTGAGATCATCAAGTCTTCTGCTTACAAGATTAAGCTCCCACTGGCAATTCACATCTTTATCTAATTTCACTTTGTTGATTGCATATTATATACTCTCGGAACTAACCATATAATGGTTTGCACTTCCATTTTTCCATAGTTGAGCACATTGAGGTAATATATTGATTGAGGCAATGTCAAGCGGTTTCATCTGCCATCAACAGGACATGGTACAATGATGCTGTATTATTAAAGAACAAACATTACAACTGTTTTACCGTAACTCTCCCATCTTCATTTTTTGTGCAGTGTTAAATTTGGTCCAGGACCAAATTGCAACTCCGTTAGATATGTTGTCGTCTATATAACTGTTAAAGGGAAATTTGTTTTGAGGGTTGGCAACATTGCATACGCACTCTCTTTTTTTTATAATGGTCAACTGTGTATTATTCTGCTGGAGAGTTTCATGTAACATACAAATACAAATATACAGTCCACTTATGTCGGAGAAGTGACTTGTCTTAATTTATTACCTAGACGAACTACTCCATAACATAACAATAACAATGCAGAAGTTATACGTCAAGACTAGTAGACAATAGGAATTTAAGTTTCTCCTATTGATACCTATCTGAAATACTGCGCACTTTTTGTTCAAACTTCTAAGTTTCATTGTCATAATTATATTTCTTTGTGAAAAGAAGTTCTTATTTACCCAGTACTGATTAAAATAAACTTAATTTTCCTATTTATAAAACAAGAAATTTCAATAAGGAAAGTATTTATTGATTAATATATTTATAGTTTATTTAAAAATTAAGTAGCAAGAGCTTCACAATCCTAGCTTTACTTTAGTAAAAAAAGAAATCGGAGATACTTTATTAGGTTATTCAAAAATCTAACAAACATTAATTTCCTATAGACATATTTTTATGACCCACTTTGAAGCTTAATTATTACATCATTAAAAGGTGAGAAAATTTGGTATCTTCCTATTTAGACAAAAAACATTTCCAATGCTAATTAAACCCCACTTGTCAAGTTAGTTGGTTGGGATTAGAATGTGACAGTTCACTATGATAATGAAGGGAAACACGCATAATAAGAATATTAACATATTTAATAGTTTTCACTTTACATAATAATATTATCATACAAACTTTATTTGAATGATAAAATAATAATACAAAATAAAGGCAGCCAAAAATGGAATCGTAAAAGTTAGTGAATAATAATCAAATTTATCTTTTACTGCTTGCCAAAAATCGAACTGCACAGATGATAGCAATCATAGAGGACGTGACCCGAGTAAGTGACATGATGAACCGACACGCATACATATACACAGACAGAGTAGTAGATAGTAGAGTGGTATTCTACCACAAGATCTAGGAAATAGAAGGTAGCTAGTTTGTCGCTGGTCCCATTCAAGGCAGGACGTGTGAGTATTTCCTGCGGGCCTTCCATACACCCTTCGTATCCTTGTTTGAATACATTTACATAATTTGTATTACCTCCAACCACTTTCTAAGTATGAGAGTATGTACTACAGCTCTGGTTCTATCATAGGAATCACGCTACCCTTTTAGTCGTTTCTTCTGAGCCATTGAAACTAACTCTTACTTTTTTCTATATAGTAAAAGTATCTTTTATAAAATATGGGAGTATGCTCTGCATAGATAACAAAAAAAAAAAAAGATATTTTTTCCTCATGCCTACTTCTTTAAACACTTTTTTATTTCTGAACTACAATCTAGAAAAATCTGTGTGAAACACTCAACGACTTTCACTTACTCCTATTAGTATAATTATTAGAATTCAATGCAATAGAATTCATAATTTTAAAGTTCGAAATAAATAGAACTCTTCTGTAACTTCAGTGCAATGAGATTTTAATTTCCCTATATCTATTTCAAGCTGGAATCGAAAATTAAATTGACTACTGTGTGTTCGTTCTACAAAAATTCCCGGGTAGAGATAGTGAACCGCTATAAGCACTTGGGTATCATTCTAACTCCGCGTATGACCCTGGTCCCCCACCTCGAAAATAAAGTGTCGATAGCTAAGCTCGCTTTAAACCGGGTTTGGTCTAACTTTATTCTTAATAAGAACGTTCCTCTCGACGCCAAATATAGGATTTTCAAGAGTGTGTCACGAGCAGTTCTATTGTAATGGCAAGAGAGAATTACATCAGCAAGAGAGAGCAGACAAACGAGAGAATTAAGAGAGAGAAAGCAGGCCATCTCTGGTACTCTCTGACTTAAGCAGTCTAGAGTAGGGAGAACCTGTATATAACCCAGTGAGAGATCTAGATATCGATCTATCAGATTCAACCATATACAGCACATCGTGTCATAACTCTACTCTAACCCTTTATTCTATAAAAATCATTACAAGTCCAGTGCAGTTTGTGTAAGCTTATAGCCATATTATAACAGTGCCTTCATATTTCGTCTAATTAATCAATCCCAATTTCTCTCCTCATCAACTCTAACAGTGTCTACATATCTCGTCTAATTAATCAGTCCCAATTTTTCTCCTCATCAACTCCATTATACTAATCATATGGTGCCCAATCTTGGGGCTTTCAACGTTATGACATTCTTGAAAAATTTCAAAGATTTTTCTTTAAAAAATTATTCTCTCTTCCCTCTCCAACGCTTAATTATGTGCTATCGATTGAGTATGCTCTTGAACCGTTAGAGACTTTCACCCTTGCTCTACACTTCAAACTGCCTCAAAACTCTAGCTCCTGAACAATCAATCATCGCCTCCCGAAAATTATTGCAACTGAAATTATTCAGAAGCAACTGTTTTGGTTTAAACACTGGCTTTCTATGCCATTTATACTCTTAATGATCGTGATAAATGGAGTGATCAACTTTCGAACTTACTTAATAAAATTGGATCCGTTCGCCTCGAAGAGTCGTGCAGGGAATTCTGATCGCTTTTTTTTTTGTAAAACTTTAATCACTGACCATAAGTCATTTTTACCATCGTCCTTATTTAATCACTTCAGTCTCTCAGAGATATGCTGGTTGTTGAAACTAAGAGCAGAACTGTTATACCTAAATTGTACCCCTTGGTTGGAGAAAGATTCCGAACGAGAAATGTGTCCACTCTATAACTGCCTCCAATTACGGGAGGATTTGTTTCATTTCTTGGCACAATGTCCTGCACTATTATAAGTGCGGCTCCTCCATCTCGGCAAATGTTCACTTTCCGGAGGAGAAATTATTGTTTACCTAACGGGACAACGGCCTTGTCATCCTTTAATTGCTTATGCTCGCCATGCTTGGAGAGTTAGGCACGTCGGGATCTCAGATTCTTTAGATTAGTTTTTCAGCTTTTTTATTCTAATTTATAAACTGCGTTGATTTATTTAACCATTAGTTGTGTTAATACTTTTATTTACTTGCCTATCTTATTCCAGTTCTGTTTTAGTTCTAGTATAATTCATGCTTTGATTTTCATCATTTTTCTTTTTTTTATTATTTTTCGTTTTTCTGATATGGCTGTAAACTCCGGCAGACGGCTCTCTGCCATGCTTCTGTACACAAGTATTCTATCATTTATTGTATTATTTTTAAAATAAAGTACTTATAATAATAATAATAATAATAATAATAATAATAATAATAATAATACTTACGTAATGTGGAAGAAAAACAATTTTTTTTTTAAATATTTTGTGATTAAAATAAAATTGGGATTATCTTAGAGTTGATACTCTCTTTTTTATTTTACTATAATTATGTGATACATAAATAATTATAGAAAGACCGAAGTTTATGTTATAGTTGACATTTGAAATATTCTAGTTTATAATGTTAATTATACTGACATTTTCATACCATTTATTTGCCCTTTTTATTAATATTTAACACAAGTAATACCTTAAAAAAAATTTTTTGCAAGGAAAAATGTACACCAGCTTTACTGTGTCTTGATACTTTAAAAATAAAAATAAAAATTGTCAACATTTCAAAATTCCGGATATTTTAGAGAAAAAAAATTCCTCAGAGTAATCCCCTCATTCCTTCTTTCACTTCACATTTCAAAAAAACTTTCATTGTGTTGTGTAGTTGGTTGCAAGATGATTAAGCGAGAGTCATATGGGTGTTAGTCAATATAATGGGATCCAAATCATTAAGATTCGTGAGGATCCAAAGAACCAAGGATCTGAATCATTAGTTATTCCCTACCAGGCCAAACTAGGTGAGAGAATTCCATATAAAAGAAAGGCGAGCTAGCCCTAGAGAAGAATGGTTGGATCTCACCGCTGCCACCAATGTGGTGATGAGAAGGAGAGAGAATTACAGATTAATTTAGGAGAATATAGAAATAAACTAGTAGATGAACTTGAACACAAACTACAATGACTTTATACTGTCCTTGAATGATATTAGAAAATGAAGGTAGCGAGAGAATAATTAAGAGAGAGAGAGACAGACTGGCTGAATAATAGAAAGTACGTATTATGGCTGACTGGTGTCGACAATTATTCTAAAACTATTCTTCTCTTTGTTTTATATGGAATTCTCCCTTCCTAGTTTAGCCTAGGTAGGGACTAAATAATGATTCGGAATCTTGGTTCTTCGGATCCTCACAAATCTTAATGATTCAAATCCCCTTATTAGATAAGATCTTTTTTAATTCTTTCAAGATTGTATTTTCAAAATATGTATCAAGTCCCACTATATAAGCATGGAAAAACAGGTATTCCGACTTTTTGTTTCGGCTTTATTCAAACAAAAACAAATGTTTCCAGGTTTCGAATATTTCACAGAGTTATTTTGTATTACGTTCAACTACTATTAAAACATTTCATTGTTTGCTTTATAGATAAAAAAAAAAAAATCTTATCGCCTGAACTATTTATTGTTTTGAAAGGAGGTAGTTAAAGTAGTCAATTTCATCAAAATCGAAAGCTCTTAATTGTTGAATTTTTTGCGAAATACGTGTCCTGAGATTGGCGTAGAATATGAGCACTTATTATTTTACTCCGAGATCAGATGGCTGTCCTGAGGAAAGTTATTCAGAAAATTTTATCATTACGCACTGAACTAGAAATTTCACAGTGAAAAAACGCCCAGATAACTTTGAGTTGAAGTAGATTCTTCAAGTAGTTTTTCTGGTGGATATTTGTTTCTGAAATTAATCACGTAAATACGTACATGTATCTATGCAAGGGCGCAATCATACTCTCATTGAATTAAAAAAATAAATAAATACCTTTTTTCAAAAATAAACTCAAATTATGAAGAAATAAAGTGGAAGTAATGAAACTTGCTTCTTTTCCAACTCTTCTTAATCGAATGACAATTAAGTTTAATGTTAGTTTGCGTGAAGATTTTTAGCAATATTAATCAACTTGAAAAACAAAAGGGATTGCTTTTTTGGCTTTCTAGGTTAACGACCCTGAAGAAGCTCATTCTAACATGGATGAAACGTCGGTTTTCAGCAAACCACTGATGCGATCTCAACCCCGGAAATTCAAGTGTTTTTAATATTAAAAATGTCATTGCTGTAACTCAAGTATGCCATTTATGGTTATTTGCAAATTTAATAATAATTGGCATGTGTTATCTCATTACATGATTTAGGAATTATATAATAAATAAATAAAAATAAATCATTTTATTCTGAAGAGTCTTTCACTGTATAATTAATTAGGTGCATAATAAGAAAAATAACTCTTCCTTTGTGGAAAAATTGTAGATTAGAATTGTAATTTAGTTAAGTTTGTAAAAGGCACATTTTGTCAGAACTCCCTAGTTCTGATATTGTATCAGTTATTAAATTTTAGAAGTCTGTAAGTTAAATTTGTAAACACATGCATGTTTAATGGTTACATTCTTGTACAGAGAGTAGCCTAACATTTTAAATATTTAAGTAAAACCTATTAGTTGCTTATGTGTGTATGTTTATTTCTATTATTCTGAATTTATTTTTTTTAATTATGTGAAATTTATGTTGTTTCTATAAATACGTAACTGAACCTTATTTGTAACATGTACGTGAAAATTTAAATATGTTCATAAATAGGCAAAGAGTTAGATATGTATCATTTGAGAAGCGAATTTTAGAAATAAGATTTAAATTTATTCAAAATATGATTACTTCAAGAAAACGGAAGCCAAATATTTAATAAGAAGAAGTCATATGTTGCTAAAACATCAAATTTAATTTGATCATTCAACGTTTCCCAGTTCTGTTTTAGTTTACAAAAGGATCACAGTAAAAAGCAGGAATGATGAACTTATCCTTAATTGGATGCTATTCCCACCGGAGATTTGAAAGAAAGAGATAGAAAAAAGAAATGGCTGAGGAAATTTTCCTTTGCAAGCTAATTAATAATTGTAGCTGAGGTACGTGGGAGTGCTAGGTTCCCAAATAGCCCGAAGGCTACCCTCTGCGTTCACCCTCCAACTTAGCCACCCACGCTTCCACAAAGTGGAGCGCAGATGTTTCGGGAGCCAGCGACGAGGGCGCGTTGGATGGGCTAGAATGAGGTTCCGCGACGGAATAACCGTCTCGAGAAACATAGGGAAGTTTCACCCTATGTGAGTACGAATACTCCCTCAAACCTTTGGCTCCCCTTTGCAAGCTAACCTCAAATGAAGATCAGAATGATGCATCTTAAAATAAAAAATATATTTTGTCCTTAAATGGTTATCTAGAAATTAAACAAAACCCCTGGTATATGAAGTAGCTTCTGTAAAATTTAAAAGTCGTTATTTAATATACAATAATTATTTGATTTATTCATATTTATTGATTATAATAACTATTTGTTTTTAATTCATAGTTCATAGTTGAACAGGCACGAAAACGATATAGTCCTTCTACCTAATTCTTGAATATTTATAAAAAGACTTCCTTAATGATATGTGTCGTTGAAAACGTTTATTTATAAACATCCTTACACCATTACGTTCATTCGAGGGACGCTCAGCACTTATACTGTGTAATATATGACACATTATCTCAGCTCTAGATTAGAATGAAAGATTTTGAGCTGCTTCCTATTGAAGATAGGTGATTATTCATAATTTTTAAGGTTGACCTATTCTTTTCCATTATAAGGGTTATGCAGTTTTTTTGTTTGTTATTGATGCCTGGAGACTTCTCACACATAGTTTCTCTTTACATCTTCCTGATAATCCCAATCGTTGTCTGAAACTGTGCAGACCACGTGATTTATTGGTCGGTGGAGGTCAGTAATTGATTCATTTGGAGTGTGATGGGTGTGTGCACAAGGGTGTGATAACTCTTCTCAAGTTATTGTCAGCGAGGATTTGGTTCCTATACTCCAAAAAATAATGGCTTAGATTATAATACGCACGGGGATGCAAGACCTCAACTGAAGGTGGTTGGTAAGATTAGGTATTTAGCGTAAAATCTATTTTTGAAACAATTTATAATATTGAACTATGAGAAGCAAAGATGATTTGACACTGTAAAATATCAAGGAGTGATTCGATTAATGTAGAGACAGATTAAACTTCACTACTCGCATACAAAACAGAATTAACAAGGAGCCATTGGACTTCTCTTCCCAGTCTTCACCCGTAATGCAAAACTGTCCACCAGAAATAAATTATTAAATTCTTTATAAAATAGTAATCCAACCTTAGTCCATACTTATATATATTCAGCCTAAGTCAAACGTCTCCAAACTCCAAATTATGCTGAACAATTTTGTCCGCTTCGTTACTAGTTTGCCCCGTAACAGCTCGCTTTAAGTTTGTCCCACACACCTACATGACTTAAAGTCCACTATTACTGACTACATCAAAAACCGTCCACTATAATGTCCAGCCTGATCCTCTCGGCCAATCAATAGCAATTCATACCATTAAAATATAGGCACAGAAAGATCAAACAAATTATTAAAAATTACATATTTTCTCTATGTCATAGGCTTTTTTCTCCCCCTATTTGTACAAAATATATAAGTATTAGACATGAGTTTTAAAAGAGCTTTGATGGATGGTGTAATGTTTATATATTTGTACTCTTAAGTTATTACTTTGTGTGTCTATATATATATACAGGGTGTCCCAAGGTATATGGATAACGACTTTTTCTCGGAAACTAAGATAACTAGAAAAAAAACTAAAAAATACGTGTCCCCGTAGTTTTTTTGTTAGAAAACCAAATTTAATTTGCAAATTTGTTTTGGTGCTTCCAGAAGCGAGATACAGGCACCAACTTCATTTTTTCAAATGGGGAGGTGTGGTTTTTATTTAAGAAATAGATTCCTCTATTTTTTGTAAGAAAAATTTACTTGAACGGTTTTTTTTTCTTTGAGCGATATTTTACAAGTTATGAATGAAAACATGATTCCTATAAGAAATTTCAAAATGATATTATAACGGTTTTTTGATTGAATAAGAAGAAAAGTACTATTTTATTATAAATTTTACTCCTCATTAATTACAGATCTTGCTCGAACTGGCCTCCACCATTAGAGATGTATTTCTTTGGTCGTAAGGTACAATTGGCAGGAAAAAGCATGTGTATGCATCTCTAATGGTGGGGGCCAGTTCGAGCAAGATCTGTAATTAATGAGGAGTAAAATTTATAATAAAATAGTACTTTTCTTCTTATTCAATCAAAAAACCGTTATAATATCATTTTGAAATTTCTTATAGGAATCATGTTTTCATTCATAACTTGTAAAATATCGCTCAAAGAAAAAAACCGTTCAAGTAAATTTTTCTTACAAAAAATAGAGGAATCTATTTCTTAAATAAAAACCACACCTCCCCATTTGAAAAAATGAAGTTGGTGCCTGTATCTCGCTTCTGGAAGCACCAAAACAAATTTGCAAATTAAATTTGGATTTCTAACAAAAAACTACGGGGACACGTATTTTTTAGTTTTTTTCTAGCTATCTTAGTTTCCGAGAAAAAGTCGTTATCCATATACCTTGGGACACCCTGTATATATATATATATATATATATATATGTATATGTGATTTGTTTTTTTTTAAATTAAAGTCGCGTCAAGAACGGGGAAAGCTCGGAGTCTTCTCAGTGTACTACGCCCTCCACACATTGTTCTCTCGTTACAGACAACACTGTCCATCACCGGTTAGCAGAATGAGCTGTAAGGCTCCTAGAAAGAGAAAGTCTAAGGTCAAAACAGTTGGACTCGAATCCGGGGCCTTCGCATGGGAGTCCAGTGCGCTAATCACTGAGCTAATCTTCCCTTATATAAAATTTGTCAATAAAAATGCTATCTATCTATCTATCTATCAAAGAAGGTTTATTCGCTTCATCTACAACAAAATAAGTCAGCCAATAAATATTTTAATTCTGAAAATCTAGTCACTAGATATTTCATTTATTTTCTTTAATATATAGAAAAAAAAATTGGAGCTTTTATTGTCCTCAAGTCACGAAAGATATACAGACTTAATTATCAGCTGGAGAATTACTTCAAATAACAGTAAAATGATTATTCCTCATTTCATATTAAAATAAAATTTTGTCTAATTCGTATGAAATAACTCCAAAGAAACTTTATAAGAATATATGGATTTTAGTTTCAAGATTTTGTATTCCCTATGATTTACAGGAAGAAGAGTGTAATGGATGGCGAGCAAGAGGTGGGAGCTTGGGACTCTGTGCTGTTGGACCCTCTATCCGAAGAGACTTTCATAACTAACCTTCATCAGAGATTCAAGAGGGATCATATATATGTTAGTAACAGAATATTTTTATTACACTTGTAGTAGTTTAGGTAAGCTGAATGTATGATTTATTAGGTTATTTTTTTTTTTTGTTTTTTTAATCTGTATATATAAAAATGAATGTCCGTTGTACGTAATAGCAAATCTCGAGAATTAATGACTCAAATGTTGTCAAATTTATATATGTTGTTGAGGTTGAGGTATAGATTGTTTTTAGTACACATGTTCAAAAAATACGAACAATCTGTTTTTTTTCGCATAAATTTCGAATACTGTTCATGTGTATGTAGTTTCTATTGGCATTTCAGTTTCTAATATTCCATGTGCGTGTTTAGTTCTCAACTACCCCTTCCATACTACTTTCCACCTTTCCTACACAGTTTCTCACTTTATTTTCAGTCTCTCTGTCGCTACCGTACAGTGTACGTCCGTCAATCAGTAAGGCAGTCCGCTTCATAAAGTTCTGTGCAAGGTAACATTGATAAAGTCAAGTAATTACGTCATGACAAGTGATTCGTCATAAGGTCAAGTCGTAAAGAAATCTTGATTTTTTTTTTTTTTTGCTGTTGACATTTTAGTGAGTAGACATTGTTTTTTTTTAATAAATCAAACAACAAAATATTTCAATCTATGTGAACATTTTATGTTTCTGTTTGTGTTAGTGGGAATTATATTCGATTTTTTTTACGAATTGGTGAGAAATTTTATGTACACTGCAAATTCATTTCACGCAAACAGTGTTTTTATTTACATTTAATAATATGCCACGACCTAGATCCAATATTGGCCACCATAGCCGCAAATGAAACACCAGCTGAAAGATCCCAACGAAATGAATTAACTGCCATAAGAGTTTCGGCATTACGAGCAAACGAATCAGAAGAACAACGTGAACATCGTTTAGCTACACAGCAACAGTTGCGTAATACAAGTTCAATTCGACAATCAGATTGACAAACAGAAACAATGCATTTTTCAACATTTAATCGTTGTGCATTTCAGTATAACAATAATATTGATTATCATTCACATCAATTAATTTCTATTGGTTGCATATACCCATATACCCATTCTATTTCAGAATATACCCATTTTGTAATGCGAAGATTTTTAAAAATAAATCGCCCGGCATTTGTGCAAGTGGAAAAGTTAAATAGCCTGTTCTGAATCCATCACCAGAGTCACTTTTAACTCTTATTTCTAGAACTACAGCACAGTCAATACATTTTCTATTGAATATAAGTAAATATAACTCTTGCTTCCAAATATTTTATGTCAACTTTCAAAGTGCAGGGACAGTTCTATCATCGTGCAGGATCCCTTCTTCCACTTCCAGAAAATGATTATAAATTTCTACAGATTTATTTTATGGGAGATAATGATATTCAAATTGTTCAAAGATGTGTAATTCATAATGAAGTAAAACGAGAAATTGTTGATTCATTACAAGATTTATTCCAACAACACAACGAATTAATTCGATTATTCAAAACTGCTTTGGACAGAATGACATAGATGAATATAACGTCGTAATTAATGCTGATGGAGTACCAACTGGCCAACATGAAAGGCGTTAGGTACAATGCTCCAACAATCAACGAAGTACAATTTGAGCCACGAAATATTGTTCTGCAACGGAGCAGTGAGCAGCTACAACGTGTAATGAAGCTCATAGGTCTTACGACGCTTAGTAATATCCCATCATATCTGGCAAGGCGAATATGGCTACCACTTCAACATCAAACATGTGAATTTAGTAACAGGTTCATTAATCTATTAAAATTTATTTAAAAAACGTTAGAGCGTCCCGTGACTTCTGAGGGAGCAACATGTTTCCATTCAAATGAAGTTTTTGCCAGAATAATTTTTTTCTAACCTATGGCGGATTTCTTAATTTAAAAAAAAAAAAAAATTAAAACAGAAGAAAACCAATAGCAGCATTATTATCTTCTGGGAAATGATTCATTGGTTATCTTTTTTCCCACAATGTTTTCATGGCTTCTTCTTTTTTAATATTCATAAGAAGTTCAGTCGGTTGACTCGCTCCTCATCTATTACATTTCGATTTTTTTCCCCTCTTTATTCTTTTTTAGAAAAGAACTTGTGGCCAGTTACTTGGGACGACATCTTGAATAATATCATAATAATGGTATTTCCGTATTGTTAAAGAATTACATTTAGATTTTTTCTTGTGTATTATGGCTTCTAAAACATTTATACTCCAATGAATAATTTGTCTAGGTCTGAATTAATGTAAATTTCATAATTTTATTAAATAGAGCTTAGTTAGTGATTTGTTTTTGATTATCGAAAAAATAGTGTCCCAATTTCAACAGATAAAAGAGAGGGCGCTCCCGAAGCCACTGCTTCTTTCAAGAGAAATTGTTATTGAAAAATATAACAATATTGGTAGATTCTGCTAAAAAATTGTATGAAATAACGAAAGTGGATGTAATGAGATCCAAATCATTAAAGATTCATAGGATTCGAAAAGCGGAGAAGCACACATTAAATGAATCAAATGTTACTTACTCCGCAACTAGGCTGAGCTATGAAGGGAGAGTTCGATTTATATAAACAGAGCGACAGCAGTACAGTTCAGAACAGTTTTACGACCGTTTTACTCAGTCAGCAACCTATCTACTCAGTCAGTCTATCTCTTTATATTTCTTTGGCTACCTAACTTCTATTTTACTGCGGTCTTTGCGTTCTATTCATTATACAGTGTTCAGTTTATATTCTACTACAGTGTTCAGCTTATATCAGGAACTACTATTTTTAAATTTAAGGCTATTAGCCCCCCTGAGCCTTCTCAGTGAACTGCCAGCCTCCGGACAGTGTTCTTTCGTTACAGACAACACTGTCCATCACCGGACAGTGAGCTATAGAGGCTCCTAGGAAGAAAACATGTAAGGACAGCACTGGTGGACTCGAACCCGGGTCCTCCGCATGGGCGTCCAGTACACTATCCACTTAGCTATTCCTTTCCCTAACTACTGATATTATAAATAATGGAAATAATTAACATTCTACATTTTGGTTGATATTTAAGTATTTTTCAACAAAATAAATTATGAGAATCAATCCAATTTAAAATATTAAAACTTCCACTCAGTTAACTGAATCTCTCTACATATATAGGAATAAAGACAGAAAGTTTATTAAAGATATAAAGTTACTTTCCCATTCGATGAAAGGATTGGCGCTACACTTTATTCCTACTAAATCTTCAGTTAAAATTATTTAGCTGTGATGCTTAAACATGATCACTTTGCGGCCGCCTCCCATTCCTAATAATCTTCCTTTTCACTTTCTCTTGGCTTCTTCCCGCCTTCAAGGGTTGGCGTCCCGAACCAAGGGTATCCTTCCATTTTTTCCTGTCCTGCCAATTGCCGTTTTGATGGCTTCGTTGAAATGTGATTGGTATGTTGAGTTGTTGTATGTTTGTAGTAGTAGTTGGTGTAGCACGAGCGGTTTAGTAAAAGGGCTTGGAAGTAAATATGTTTAAGAGAGAAGTATCAGAAATAAGAAAGTAGTCACCACTGCTAACAATAAATATATTCCAATAAAATAATAACTACAATTTATTTGCAAAGATATTATGAACTTATTAATATATTGTGGAACTGGCACTGATTCTAAGATAGCGATTCCTGAAGTAATGTTCTGGTTTGAATAATGTTTTAGACTATTCTTGTTTGAAAGCAGAATGCCTTCTCTTACAAAACAGTTGGCCAAGTGGCATTGTATTAATTTAACGTATTCTTGTGCCTTTGTCTCCCTAATAGCAATGTCCTTAAATTACATCATCTGACTCTAAAATACATTATTTTTTGCCAAAATTATTTCACTTAAAATATTTTCAAAACTATTTATTTTTGCATTTCTTCTTCCACTACATCGTCCTTGCTGTTTCCTCTTCAAAGTCGGCTTCGTCAAGGAATTCGAGACCTTCTTCTAGCCATCTCGGTATCTATTTCCTCAATTTTTTTTTTGTCTCATCCTTCAGACATGCGTAAGTTTCCTCCTCATTATTTTTTCTCCAAAATTCTCTCCACAATTTCCATCATTTTCCTCACCTAATCATTGTATATGCTATCCATTCTTGTCTTCTTAATAGGCTAAATTTCAACTGGAAATCTTGAGTGATAAAAACAGAAAACCAAATTTGAGCTTCTTGCGGTTTTTTCTATTTTTGAAATATTGTGTTCACAAAGTCTTTGCAGTTTGTGTGTTCTATTCATTACACAGTGTTCAGCTTGTAGTCTGCCACAGTGTTCAGCTTATATCAGGAACTACTGATACTTTTATTTATTTTTAAATTTAAGGCTATTGCCCCCCCTCCCTGAGCACACAATTCACTAAAAATATTTTTTATATGCACTTATCTCCATTGAATACTCAAAAGTAAAGTTGGAAAGTTTTGACACAAACGCAATACATCATTTTATAGCAGAAAGCGACAGTAAAATATCCGCACCTGTGGTATAACCGCGCGAAAATCCAATAAGTGGGAGAAAGCTTTATTAAATAATTTGTTCTTATACTTTAATTTTGGAGGTCAAACTTTTTTATTGTAACTGTAAAGCATTCTTGTCCCGTTTACATAAAATCTCTTCACTGGATGAATTTTAGACCCCCCCCCCTGCCCTTTGTAATCCAATGAGTGTACCACTCAACCCTCTCTACTTATATCCAGAAAATGACAAAACAGGATTGAAACCTGTTGCATTCATGTGTAATAAAGTTCTGATCAGTCTCTATGGTGCTGTAACTTAATGTAACTTTAGCCTCTTTAAAAAGTTAACTCATGAAGCTTGATAAACATTGTAAGATCAATACAATATTTATGGTAGCTATTGTAAGGCCATCGAAGTATACAGATATAATTCTTTTTTTTTTTTTAGGAGTTCTTCAATGCTGAGGTTTTTCTCAACCAAATATTTCTTTTAATTTCAGCCGGATATCCCTTCTCTCAGCCATATCCGTGGAGACTTTCTCGGACGCCATCTATCTACTTTTCCCAGTGGGTCTGCCTTTTCTTCTTCTTCCACAGTTTCCTATTCTAGGATCTTTTTAGCCATTCTTCCATTCTTTTTACATGGCCATATCACCCAAGTCTCTTTTCCTTCACTTCTGCAGCAAATTTTTTGAAACGTTCCTTTTACTTTCTTATTTCTTCATGTCTTACTCTTTCAAGCCTTGATATTCGTGCTGCCCTTCTCCAGTAATCCATTTCGGTGGCTAGAAAGCTTTTTCCTTAAAGATTTGACAAGGTCCAAATCTCAGCGGCATATGGTAGTATACTTTATACCAGGCTACTATATAGTATTATCTTTTTGGTACTATTTAGAATATTGCCGCTCCATAATACGTGGTTCAGTATGCCGATTACTCTTTTTGCGCTTATATTCCTTTGCAACACGTCATTTTTATTTGAAACATGCTTACTGGTGACAGAACCCAAGTATTTGAATTGCTCAACCCTTGGGATTTTTTTTTTGTCTTCTATAGTAAGGTCTTCTCCGCTTGTTTGTCGACATACACTCAGTTTTTGCTGTATTTATCTTTATACCTCATTTCTGAATGCCTGTATTACTTTGCGCATCATATTAGTCTATGTCCTCCCGATCTTGGGCTATTATCACTTGGTCACCTACAAAGGTGCGCAAGCATGATTCCATTTTTTCAGCGCGACATGAATGTATATTTTGAATAGTGTTGGAAACATTGGGCAGCAGACATTTACTAGTGAAAATAATAAACAGTATAAGAGATGGTATGTTAATGTAAAATATTTCAAATCACCAATAACCAAATCGAATGATATTGTAGTCAATGTTAACAATAAATTTATTACACCTTCAAATACTAGAATAAAAAAAAAAAATAATAATAAGTCAAGTGGAAATAGTAAAGGCAACCAAGTGAATCCAATACAAAGTGTTGTAGAAAAGTGAATATAACGTTAAGCTAGTACAGTAACTCTTTTCTTTAGTAACATCACAGTTGGAGAAAAATCTGATATCATTCAGCTTACTCTTGTAAAACATGTCAGGTTTGCTGATATACAAGCGTTCTGTTTAGTCACATGGACACACATTGTTATTGATAAGTGATAACAAATATCTGATAGTTTGATCAAACAAATTTTACAACATTAAATAATCAAATGATTTAATATTTTTTTTCTATTTCTCTCTTTTAAATATTTCATTTTAATTTAATGAAGAATTTTTTATGATATTTATTTTTAATTATTATTGGCACTATAGATAAATAAATTGTAATACTTTCCTGATGTTACTTAGTTTTGACAGAGAGCGCTTACACATAAGACCCGCTCAGGTACACAAGTAACATCCCCACCTCCACCACCATTTCAACATTGTAACGATGCATATTAAAGATAATTTCTTGATTAAATATTTAATTATATAATTGTTACTAATGCACATTTCCAATAAAAGTGAAAATAAATAAATATATTTTGAAGAATTTTGAAAATATTTATAATTTTGGGAAGGGAAGGTTCAGTGGTAGCATTCTGGCCTTCTACGTGGAGGTCCCCGGGTTTGGACCTAGCAATGCTGCCCTTAGATTTTCTCTTTTTTGGGACCCTCTACAGCTCACTCGACGGTGATGAACAGTGTTGTCTTTAACGAGAAAAACACTGTATACGGAGACCAGCAGTGCATGGAGAAGGCAATGACCATAGATGAATTAAAAAATTTTGGAACAAATAATCAATAAAATGGTTTTTACTCATGGGCAAAAAATTCGGCCACTTGAAAAATATACTATTTCCATGTAATAATTTTTATCCTTCATAACGTTTATAGGTTAACTGATTTTTCAAAATAAAACGAATAAATAGGATTATATGGGATGTTTAAAATAATGATAATAATAACTCAAGCTATATGCCAGAAGTAAAGAACAGCTGCGAAGCATTTTAGAAACGGTAGCAGATTTTAGTCAGGGGATCAGAATGGTACTGGGAGTGAATAAGTGTGCGGTATTGGGATGTACCAGAGGGAAAATATCAGAGCAAGAGAATATACAGCTAGACGATGGTACGCTCATTAAAAGCATTGGTGTGACGGACGCTTATAAGTAGTACCTTGGCATGAATCAGCTGCTGGAATTTAGGAAGACAGCAAGGGAGCAATTTATCGAGATTTTTAGGAGCAGGGTCAGGACCATATTAAAAATGCTCTTGCATGGGCGAACTAAAATAAAAGCGATAAATACTTGGGCTGTGTCAGCGTTATCGTATTCGTTTGGTGTATTGAAATGGTCTGACACTGAACTGGAGCGGCTGGACAGATTTGTCAGGACTGAGATGACTGCTTCTAGGATGCACCACCCCAAATCCTCAAAGGTAAGGTTATAACTGTCAAGGAAGTTGGGAGGCAGGGGACTCGATTCGGGAAGCCTGTCGCAGGCAAGAGAGTGCTCTTCGTGCATTCTTCCTCGGAAGTGAGTCGACTGTATTTCAAGAACTACAGCGCATAGATAGGGGATACACAGCGCTCGATTTGGCTGCTCAAGAAGGTCCTCGGTTGACTACTTCCGAACACTGGGTAGAAGAATGGAAAGCCAAGGAGCTCCATGGCCGGTATTATGCGGCGTTGGAGGCAGACGGTATCTCTCGCGAGATATCAGTAAAGTGGCTCGTGCGAGGTGAACTCTTTCCGGAGACGGAAGGATTTGTACTCGCAATCCAAGACCAAGTGATTGCGACAAGATCATACCGGAGGCACATAATCGGGGAGCGAGAAATCTCTGACCGATGCAGGCTGTGCAACGCAGCAGTAGAGTCCATTCAGCATATCATCGCTGGGTGCTCGAATTTAGCAGGCACTGAGTACCTCTCAAGGTACAATAATGTAGCGCGCATGCTCCATCAGGCGCTGGTAATCAGGCTCGGGATTGTGCCAGAGGGAGAGCAGCTTCCTTATTACAGGTATTACCCGAAGGCCATAGTGGAAAAGGACGGGGTTAAGGTATTGGGATCAGTGCATGATCACCTATAGGTCGGTCATACACAATAGACCGGACATCCTTATTTTAAATACCCGGAAAAGGGCAGCCGAGATAATAGATGTAGGGATTTCCCTGGACGACAATACCCGCAAAACTTTAGCCAAGAAGAATCCGAAGTACCAGGATCTAGCGATTGAAATCAAAGAGATGTATCAGATGGATGTGGTTAGGGTAATCCCGATTGTCATATCGGCTAATGCCTAGTACCTGTTGAGACAGTCAAGAATCTCCATGAGCTCGAGCTAGAACCCTGGTTATTGGAGAAGGCGCAGAAGTTTGTTTTATTGGACACAGCGAGGCTAGTGAGGAAGTTCCTCAATTTATAACAAAATGAAATGTCTTCAGTGGGTTGGAATTTTTCCCCCCGCTGATGCTATTTGCAAACGGAAAAAAATAAATAATAATAATAAAGTCTTTATTTACAAATATATAAATCTTCCGAAACCAAAAAAAAATTCTTAATTACAAACAATACATAAAGACATGCTGATGGTTGTACAACCGTTACAGGAGTGAGGGAAAAAGCAAACAGAAAATACATGTTAATAATGAATAGAACATAAATCATAGTATATCAACTAGAAGTAAATAACTGAAAATACACTTTACAAATACAACTCAAAAGAAATAATACTAAATTAGAAAAAAATACAAGTTATACATAAAAGAAACTAATAATTCAAAATCTCTGATGAAAACAAAATTTAGAATAATTTATTTTATTTGTTATTTATTTATCTATTTATTTATTTTAAACTGGTTTGACTAGAAAGGAGGTTACAATGGGCAAATGATCTGAGTATGTTTGGCAATCTACCTTAAAATCTGTAACTAAGGATAATAATCCTGCATCCACCATGGCATAGTCAATTACAGAACTATCATTCGCATTTACAAACGTCCACTCACCTCTGAGATCACTTCTAGTTCTCCCATCCAAAATAAACAAATTAAAATCGTTACACAAATCCAGTAATTTCAATCCGTTACCATTGACAATACAATCTTTTGATTTTCTGCTAAGATTCTTTATCACGTCATATTTAACATTACATAAATAAAATATGTTAACATTACATAAAAATAAATAAAAGATAATAATAGTAATAATAAAATCTGAAAAATTTTATTCCGAACCTGTGTATTTATTTAATTTTACATTATTTTTTAATGGGATGGTGTTAATACCGAGGGTAACCGTTTGTTGCCTTTATCACAATTTCTAGGTGTCTCGGCATGCTTGAATCAAGCGGAAAATTTCGTTTTGTCACACTAGAGCCTATTGTCTTGAAGCGTCCCAGGAATGACTCCCAATCTCTAATCCGCCTTTGAAGCATATCACACAGATACTCTATGCGATTTAAGTCCGTGGAATGGGCAAGCCAGTTTAGGAAGTCAATATTATGGTTATTAAGAAAGGTCTGCATGATGTAGGCTGTGTGTGGACGAGCGTTATCGTGCATTAGCACAGACTCCTCACCGATCTCTGGTATGAAAGGGACCACATGTTCTTGCAGTGTATCCGCCTAATACTTAGCAGCAGTCATGGAACCACCACGAACGATCACTAACTGCGTACACCTTTGTAATCTGATACCTGCACAAACTATCAGTGAGCCTCGTTGGAAAGGTCTAGTAAGAACAAAATTGCATTGTGCAAATCTCTCGCGTCTTCTCCTTTACACTCGTTCACGTCCGCCTGGAGCCCTTAAGACAAATCGGGACTCGTCAGTAAGCAATACACTTGCCCATTGGCTCGACAGACCAATTGATGTATTGCCGAGAAAACTCAAGGCAAGTTAAACTCGGTGCTCCCTGGTTTTTCTGGCACTCTTGTGAGACGAAAAGCCATCAAACCTTGTTCATTCAATCTCCTTCGAGTGGTTCTCTCTGAAATTTGAACACTTCAAGCTCTTGGAGGCGATTAACTACTTCAACACTGTCAGATGATGATTGCGTTAAACTGTCGGTGTCAAAAAACGGTTGTCCCCACAGTTCATTGGCCCTTGGACGTCCTGAGCCTGGCCTTCTTGTAAATGAACCTGTTTCTCTGCTGCGCCACACTGCATCTCGCAGAGTTTGTTAGGGAACACCAAATAGCAATGGCTGCATATCTGATAGAGCGGCCGTCAACATCCTCGGCACTAAGGGGATCATTTTGAAAATTAGAATTTTTAATTTTTTAATTTCCTTAATCAAGGGACAAGGTTCAGCGAAGTTAAAACAAAGTAAAAATCAAATCGAACTCAATAAAAATAAACATATTGATAATAAATGAACACAGACTGGTAAACATTTTGGATTTATTTATTTAATTTTTTTTTTAATACCACAAGTATAATGTATAAAGTGTAATTTATACTAAAAATGTTTACTATTAATCGCCAAAACAAAATAATTGGTGAAAACCGGCCAAACAATATTATATTATTTATTAAATGTAGTTTTTTAAGTGGCCGGAATTTTTTTTTCGCCGCTGAGTCAATAAACAAATTCTATGTATCATTTTGGATGATATAATATGTACTCATCTTAATGAAGTTTGTAAAACATTTGGGAATGAAAAGTTTTTCTATTATTCATTAAGAAAAAAATATACTATTTCAGTCAAAAACTTATTTTTTATATGTTGATATTCATTTTAAATGTTGAATTTATTTATGTTTTAGTAACATGAGACAATATTTTATCATCAGTTAATATGTTGTTTTTTTTTTTTAAGTTTGAAAAGTTTATTTATATAAATCACTTGAGGAGATAGTAAAGTTTATTTACTTTTCTGTTGATATAACAAATATATATGTATAATATACATATGTTTGTTGTGTGCGTATATATTTTTTATAAACAATAGTTTAAATAATAAAGTAATAATATTAATTTATATTTTTGGTGAATTTTGTTTGTTTGTTTAATATTTAAAGAAATAGATAATGATTTATTGTATTTCGCAGAGGTAATCTATTTTTTTTTTTTTTTGTCTTTTCCTTTTTGTACATAACGAATATACCCGTATATTGGTCGATACTATTTCCACATATTTTGGCTCACACCCAGCCGACCGACCCAGATCCTAGGGGCACAGTTTGACTTTACCATCCTTTAGTAAAGCCGCAGAATTGCCGCGCCCAGTTTATGCCACAGTGGCTGCCACAGTTTGGTGGTGTCTTTGGTATGTTTGGCTGTTGCTTTTTTTTTTTTTTGATGATTTTTCACACATTGAACGATATTACTTTTTCTTTTTTTTTTCTTTTATTCTTGATTTTTATCACTTCCTCTTATTTATCTACTTTTTCTTTTCTCCATCTTGATTTCTTCACACATCGAAACAACCATATCACACTCTCTTATTTCTATATAATAACCGATGTTGTTGTTTATAGCCTTCATGCTCTACTTCTTGTACGCGCCCCTTTTCCTTCTTTTTCTTCTCCCTCATAGAATACAAAACAATGTAAGTTTTTGTTCCACTTGAGGAATAAGAGAAAACAAAAGCCAGGTTTAGGTCATATATTGTTTGGTATGGTAATGTTTCATGGATTGTTGTAAGAAGGTGAAGATGTTCAATAATATTTTATTTTATACCTTTTAGAGCATGAATGTATATTAATATAAGGTGGCAGAACCATACAGTGTATTGAAATGATTCTTTAGAGAAAAGCATAACGCTACTGTACCCTCAGAATCCCCCCTTCAAAATCTATTTTCTCGGGAAAATATTTAAAATAAAAAGTGATATGTAAAAAGTAAACGAATAATGAAGAAAATCACCAAAAAAAAAAAAAAAAAAAAAAAACTGAAAAAGACAGTTCCGGTAAAGTCCAGCACTTCCGGGTAATGGATTTTTGTCTGTAACCAATAGAATGTACATATACTGACTTTGTATTATGCTAGTCATGTTCTCAAGATATCATAAACATTGTAAAGTCTCTCCTAAACCGGTCGTTTTGACTATGTAATAATATGGAGTTGATGAGGAGAGAAATTGAGATTGATTAATTAGACGAGATAATAGTAGAGACACTGTTATAATTATGGCTATTAGTTTACACAAACTGCACTGGACTTGTAATGATTTTTTAGTATAAAGGGTTAGAGTAGAGTTATGACACGATGAGATGTATAGTTGAATCTGATAAATAGATATCTAGATCTCTAACTGGCTTATCTACAGGTTCTACCCACTCTAGCCTGCTTAAGTGAGAATACCAGAGAGAGTCCGTTTTCTCTCGGTCGGGCTTGGCTCTCTCTCTCTCTTGCCGTTACATCGGAGTTGATGGGGAGAGAAATTGAGATTGATTAATTAGACGAGATATGAAGACACTGTTATAATATGGCTGGCTATAAGTCTACACAAACTGCACTGGACTATAATGATTTTATAGAATAAAGGAGTAGAGTAGAGTTATGACACGACGCGATGTATGTTGAAACTGATAGATAGATATCTAGATCTCTTCCTGGCTTATATACAGGTTCTGCCCACTCTAGCCTGCTTAAGTCAGAGAGTACCAGAGAGAGTCCGTTTTCTCTCGGTCGGGCTTGGCTCTCTCTCTCTCTTGCCGTTACATCGGAGTTGATGGGGAGAGAAATTGAGATTGATTAATTAGACGAGATATGAAGACACTGTTATAATATGGCTGGCTATAAGTCTACACAAACTGCACTGGACTATAATGATTTTATAGAATAAAGGAGTAGAGTAGAGTTATGACACGACGCGATGTATGTTGAAACTGATAGATAGATATCTAGATCTCTTCCTGGCTTATATACAGGTTCTGCCCACTCTAGCCTGCTTAAGTCAGAGAGTACCAGAGAGAGTCCGTTTTCTCTCGGTCAGGCTTGGCTCTCTCTCTCTCTCTCTTGCCGTTACATCGGAGTTGATGGGGAGAGAAATTGAGATTGATTAATTAGACGAGATATGAAGACACTGTTATAATATGGCTGGCTATAAGTCTACACAAACTGCACTGGACTATAATGATTTTATAGAATAAAGGAGTAGAGTAGAGTTATGACACGACGCGATGTATGTTGAAACTGATAGATAGATATCTAGATCTCTTCCTGGCTTATATACAGGTTCTGCCCACTCTAGCCTGCTTAAGTCAGAGAGTACCAGAGAGAGTCCGTTTTCTCTCGGTCAGGCTTGGCTCTCTCTCTCTCTCTCTTGCCGTTACAGTAATATGAATTAGATTATCAGGGAAATAAAGTTTCTGATGGAAAAACAAATTTTAATGTTATGATTCATCATTGAAAATAGCGGAAAACTGAAGGACGAATATATAATCATTGGAGTGAAATTGTTCTTTCCTAAAAGCCTCATTCCACTGCGATCTACATTGAGAGGTCTATTGGGGCTTATAGCACATCCTTCAACTTCATCCTATTAATCAGGTGTAACATCAACCAAAGAGAAGCTCAGCAAAGATAAGAGAAACAAAACTCAAAACCACTCTCTCGGACTGGCATGGGAGAAGCTGTATAAATATAGCAACGGACAGTCCATAAAGACAGTTGAAATCAGTTCAGTACATCCAATCGCTACGTGTCATTCCCATACCACTCTGCCTTAAACATTCCTCTATTGTAAAGTCCAGGCAGTCTGTGTCTATTTATTAATATATTAGTTAACCAGTGTTAACCAAGTCTTCTTTTTATATCATCAACCAGGCCTAAATTCTCTCCACCTAACACATCCATTATATCAGGCCTAGCAAAACTGATAGTGGCTCCGCCATGATTATTTGTTCCCAGTTGAAGAAACCTTGTCCTCATTAGGCCGGCACACCCCACACAATGGATGTGTACCGGGGTTTCCTCCTCAGCCTTGCAGAACCGGCATAACGGGTTGTCGGTTGATGCATGTGCCTATTCAGCCTACAATGCCACCGTTGTGTTGCAATCTCATAATAGTAAAACTAAACGGTATATCAAATTTTAAGCTGCAACTTTTCGTTTGATTTTAGATATTTGGTCTCACACATCCATGAATCAATAAACTTTTTTTTCATATTTAAAAACCCCAAACCCCTAAAATTAATTTCAGACAAAAAAAACTATCAAATAAAAGCAAACATATGAATATATATAATTTAAAAGAAAAAAAAACAAAATCATCGGAGGCATTTTTGGGTAAAGAAATCAGAAGAAACTTCAGCATATAATGGGATCTGAATCATTATAGATTCATAGGATCCGACGAGCGGAGAAACGTAAAAATGAATCGAAAAAATTAGTTACTTCCCATCTAGGCCAAACTAGGAAGGAACAGTTCAATTCATATAAATAGAGCGGCACAGGACAGTTTACGATGAGTTTACAACCAGTCAGCAACCTACCTATTACCTTCCTATTACCCAGTCTGTCTCTCTCTCTCTCTCTCTCTATATATACATATATATCTCTCGCTACCTAACTTCTATATATTTGTAAAGTCCTTGCAGTTTATGTGTTCTTTCATTACACAGTGTTCAGCACATATTTTCTATTTTATTTCTATAAAACCCAATCACTCTAATTCTCTCACCTTCTCACATCCATTATAACCAATTGGTGCATTATGAGCGTTTCATAAAAATTAAAGAAATTTTGGGTGAGCCACCTGTGATTATTAGTTTTTAACTAACTGTACAAAAAAAAAATCACACCCCCATAGGCTTTGCTATAAATATTGTTTTCTTATTCTGTCCAATTCACAGTATTGGTGACAACTCAACATTTGTTAGATTTATGGCGATCGCAGAAATACTTTTCTTATAACTGGTGAATAATGTGACAATTATTTCACTGAAATCTGTGGATAAAGTTGAACTTTAAAATATTTAGAGATTGAAACAATCAAAAAAATGATAGTGTTGTCACTTTTCAATTAAATGAATAGGGAAGGGATTAGCTCAGTGGTAGCGCGCTGGACTAGTAACGCGGAGATCACGGGTTCGAATCCAGCCGTGCTACCCTTAGATTTTCTCTTCCTTTCTCTTCCTAGGAGCCCCTACAGCTCACTGTCCGGTGATGGACAGTGTTGTCTGTAACGGGAGAACACTGTCCGGAGGCCGGCAGTGCACTGAGAAGGCTCCGGGCGCAAAGGACCACAGATGTTGAGACGCCTTAAATAAATAAAATAAAAAAAAAAAAAAAAATTAAATGAATTTTAAATTCGAATAAAAGTTACTAAAACATTAAAAGTGATAGAATAGAAGTTCCAAATTAAACATTTATTTTTTTAAATTTTAGATCAATTTAATAATAAAATTAAATATTAGAAAACAATATATTAAAATATTGCTTAACTTTAACCTAATGTTTAACCTTTTTGTAGGTAACCTTCCCATTTTCAAGGCCAACATTCTTTTAGAGGTCAGGTTAAATTCTTACCAATTTTTATATCCTTGTTTTTAAATAGATAAGCTATTGTAGAAAGAATATTATACTATAATAAAGGATCTTTTATAAATCTTCTATTGCCCAGACTCTTTATAAGCAAACTTGAACTTTAGGGCGTAAAAATTGCATTTTACTCTCTAGTTAAATAAATATTTTACTATACAGTAAGAGACAATATAAAAGTTTCTTTCCATTTAATTAATTCTTCTCCTGAAATGTTTTAAGAGGGTTGACGTACAATATGGCACTTCTTTTTCTAACAGACTAAAACAGAGTCAAAGTAATAAAAACAATCAGACAGATAACCTCTCGCCTTACTGTCGCTTGTTTTAAGAAATAGCACGTCCGGTAAATTAAAAATAATAATAAAATTTATTTCATTTGAAAACCAAAATTAGGAGAATAATTTTTTTTTTTTGAGACTTCCAAAAAAAGTTTACCATATTTTTAACTGTGTTAAGAGAAAAACTATTGTAAAAAAAAAAAACTAAAAATTGTTTTTGTTTTATTTGAAGGATGTGCCAGCCTAAATTACTTTCTATTTTGTTTCCTTACCTAAAAAACATCCATTCTTGGAGAAATGCCCTTTTGCGTGTTTCATCTAGTTTCGTAACTTTTAACTATAAACTGTTTTTCCCTGTTTGTTATTTTTTTCCTCTTTTGTTTTTTAACAAAACACACTCTCATAGTTGGTGAATTCAGCCAACAGATTTTTTTTTACTATTGTTTTTCTTATCCTTTCAAACACTGCAGATAAACTGTCCAGTACTAAATATATACCAGCAACAACGAAATCACCTTCTCTCTCTACCTTCTATTTTTGTTTTACCCCCTTTCTATACTCTTATTTTTTGACTAGTTAAATCATTTAGTGTCCAAGTAAAGTCAGTGTTTTAAAAATGAATTCATCTTTTAAATGGTCACCGTCGTCATGTTTGGTGTAGAATTTGCAAATAATGCCCGGATTCTAAGGAGACGCGCTTTTAAATAATCGTATCCCCGACTGAGGTGAAAATAAAACTTGTTAAAAGGATTTGCCTTGTACAAATAAACAAATGTTTCTTCCTATTGTAATATTTTGATGAGATGTGTGTATATTTGTAGTAGCACGAGCGGTATTGTAAAATAAGGGCTTGTATGTTTGTTTGAGATAGAGATAGAAGTATTAAGAATAATTAAGAAAGCACCACTGGTTTTAAAATAAATATATTCTGTTAAAATAATAACTACAACTTATTTGATATTATAAACTTATTTAATTTATTGTGAAACTGGCACTGATACTAAGACAGCGATTCCTGAAGTGTTCTGGCTTTGGAAGCAGAATGCGACTTAGTTGTTTGAAGGCTAAATGCAGACTGTTCTAAGGAATGCTCTCTAACAAAGCAGTTGGCCAAGTCGCATTGTATTAAATTTTGTGCCTTTGTTTCCCTACTAGCAATGACCTAGATTTAATATACCTGGTCTATTACAATACACTCTTTTTGAAGGTAATTTCACAGCACTAAAATAATTATAAAATATTAACAAAAATACAATTTTGGATACTATAAAATATTCTAAACTTTAAACTATTATTTTTCGATTTCGTCCTTCCACTACACTATTCTTATTTTTTTTTTTTTTTATTTAAGGCACGTCAACATCTATGGACATTGGCGGGGCCGGAGCCTTCTCAGTGCACTGCCGGCCTCTGGACAGTGTTCTCTTGTTACAGACAATTGTAGAGGCTCCTACGAAGAAAAAATCTAAGGGTTCCATAGCTCGACACGAACCCGGGTCCTCCGCGTGGTAGTCCAGTACGCTAACCACTTAGGTATTCCCTTTCCTCCTATTCTTATTCTTGTGCCTCTTGTGCTAAGTTCAGTAGAAATGACTAATTAAATGACCAAGAATTATACAGCTTAAACTAAGTTCTATAATTGCGAAGAGATATCCAGTGAGTCATATCAAAATACCGTTGCGCCCTTCTTTAAACTGTCCGAAAGGCGTTGGCTGTTATCACTAAGAGCAACTTCCCCTATCGAAGTTTTTGGCCAGTCTTCCAAATGGCGTGCTTATCTGAAGAGCCATCAAGTATTCCTCTTACTAGATAGGATATTTACTCCTACCTTCCCACTGAAAAAAAAAACTAATAATATTAAATCTTTTAATATAAGAAATAAGGTAACTATTCCTTAATAGGAATAAAGGCGCCCACTAAATAATATAGTTCAGCATAATCCTATATGATTAGAATGAGTGAAATTTTTGACTACTATTACTTCATCTTACTGCAATAAAAGGAAGTATTGCTAAGCTTTTCGAAATTAGGTTTACACCGGAAATACATGTTTTCTGTTCCCTTGTGCCGAAGAAAGTGTTTTTTGCTTCACTAATACCCCTCTCCAATTAATCCACATATTTCATGATACATAGTGCATATGTTGCTATGGCAAATTAATTAAATAGTTTTGGGTAGATAACAATTTAAGTTAACTAATTTAATTGATGGTTTTACTTTCTCTGTAACTACTGTTAGAGAGGAAGTATTGCGATCGTGCCCCAGATTTTCGAAATTGCTATTTTCACCGGAAATACACGTTTTAGGGGGCTAAAAAATAGTTTTTTAAAAAATGGTCTGTGTGTGTGTGTGTGTGTGAAAAGAATATCTAAAACACGAAAAGTTGCAGGAAGCTCAAACTTGGTATTCGCATCAGACACGAAGATTTCGTACAAAATCCATCAACCGGAAGTGCCACCACTGAATGTTTTTTTTTTTTTTCAGTTTTTTGTGATTATTTCAAAAATGGTCCAAATGATTTTCTTTTGAATTTGATATATCAACTACACCATACAAAGAGCTACAACTTTTATTTTGAAATATTTCTCCATGAAAATTCATTTAACGGCACTTTGGGGGGGGGGAGAGGTGAGGTTATGGTTTCTTCTAAAGTGCTATTTTAGTTTATTACACAATTTTATCATCTAAAAAAACAATAATAATTAGAATTAAATATGTTGTCAAAATCTCGAGTTTGAAGAAAATCGGATGACCGGAAGTATGATTTTTGTTGAATAAGTTTTTCAGTTTTTTGTGTTGATCTCCATAAAAATGGCGACGGTTTTAAACACTAATTAAGATTTGTAAGTGTGAAGAAAATTTGCCATTTCGCAGTAAGAGAACGCCATGCGAGTGTTTCACACCAGACTTTTTTTTTCTTTTTTAATTAATTAAAAAATAATTTGTCATTTATTAAGAATGTTAAATTAAATTCAATTTTTGCAATAAATTTGTAAAAAATCTTCATATAAGTTGGCTGAAATACGATCTTACTGTGAAACTGGCCAAAATCCAACAGTAGTACTGCTTTCCTTTTTCAAGGGCGCTCTCTATGATTCTAGTAAGGAATTGTAAAACAGTACGTGATCGACGGTTACTTTGGTATGATTATCACAGGGACAAGGCCCGACTGATATTACCCTCTTCAGATATGGCCATGACCCGACAAAATCTGAGTTTGTTTGAACTTTCCTTTTGGTTGTCTATTACCCTGCTCCTGACATTTTCAAAACTTTTTCGTCAAGAGATGAGTCTGGGAATCCTGGCATTATTGATTTCTGTTTCAGCAAAGCCTGTTTCTTCTAGCAGTCGTCTCTTGAAAAATGAGAAGCGATTGTAATGATGTTTTACCACAATATATTCATTCGAGGAAACTTTCTTTAGCCAATCATCAGGCTTTTTCGTTTCCGTTGATATCTACTTTCACCTTTATCCACGACAGACAAAGGTGGGTGATTGTTCCTTGTACAGTTCAGTTACAATCTTTCGTCGACTAGACTATCAGAATTGATTTTTAGCGTTTTACAACGCCAACATGATCCCATTATACTATCAGATTTGATCTTTAAATTTGAGTTTTGATGCAATTGTAATATGTTGCTTACATTACTTTAATGCCTCTTGTATCGCCAAAGCTTCGGCCTGATTGTTTGAGCAGGTAGCGCTTATCTAAACCATTCATTTTACATAATATAGTTATCGTTGTATACTATATATGTATGTGTGTGTATGTGAATGAGTAGTGTATGTTTTACGCGTTATTCCGATTGGAATATCACAATGGGAATCCGACAGATAGTTGTTAGTCAACCGGAAGTACTGAATGGATTTTTCAGATTTTGCAATTTTCTTGAAAATGGTTCCAACAGTTTTCTTTAAACTTCTGTTTAAAATTACACACATGAAGCCTGTCACTTTTATTTAAAACATTTTTCTGAAAAAATGGATTTGCAAGAGGTGCTGGGAAGGAATAAGCTTAGCTTTAGGTTAGGTTATGTCTAGTGTCACTTCAGTGATTTGTACGGCTGTACCACATATACATACTGTTTCCAGTTTTTACTGGGATAGGACGCTGTATAATGTAGCCGAAATCTCCTAGGTAAGTTGCTGGTAGGCTAACTACCCGCGGTATCGGTATCTTTTGCCACAATATAAACTTCCTATTCTCTTTGGTCCCAGGGTTCGTTCAATCAATATTGAACGGCAACATAACTTTGAATTTATCAACAAAATTTTAGATTTTATCCAATATGTATTGGTACGTTTTATGGATACCGGAAGTCGAAGTGAGGAGTAAGTGTTGTTAGTTAGAGAGATTAGAGAATTGGTATTCGAAATACGAACTACTGATTTATGAAAATAGACTATATTTTAACAAATAATTTAAAGTGTATTGAAACAGAAAAACTAAGATGCATAATTGTAAATGAATATAAGAATTGTGAAATGAATATAAATTATTAAAGAAGTAGTGTTAAAACCTTAAATAGGGACGCGCTCGCGATGTGTGATGGTGCTTCTGATCTGGAACTGATGTGAACTTCTTTCGTACTGGCACTTAACTGATTGATAACTCGAACTTAACTAATTGATGACTCGCGCTTAACTGATGGATGACTCGCACTTAACTGATCTGGAACTCCAGTGGGGCGACGTTTATATTTGTATCACTCACACATCGGCTGATGTGTAAGTACGTGCCACACTAAGACATCTCTCGTAGTATATTGACCCTAGGGGAGGTCGGTAGTTAACAAAGGCTGTTTTGGCCGGGGTGGCGACGCTTTGTTAACAGATGGTGGCCAGGTGGCCTCTTGAGTGTACATTGACCCTTGTATGAAGGAAATACAAAAAGGGTTTTGCGGCGGTTCTCTTGACTGTATATTGACCCCTGTTTGAAAGGGTTTTGCCGCGGTTCTTGACCTGCAGATAGTGGCTGGCTGGATCCTTTTCCAAATTCCAACCACTAGTTATAATTTTAGATTTATTTAAAAATGATATCTTCTTCTTCTTCTTGCCATCACATCACAAATAACAACAGAAAAATATGAAACATAAATGGAGAAATGGTGCATAATTTCAAAAAAAAGAGCGGACAAAAGTTATTTCTCTTTATATAATCTATGTGTTTATTATAATGTAATTAATATTTAATCAAGTAAATACAAGTAAATATCAAGTAAATATTTAATCAATGGGGTACAGGATACTTATATCAAGGAAGTGCGGCGTCATTATATTATCCGTGCAGGTATACCATCCGCTTCAGTGATAACTGTTGTACAGGACATTATCATATCTCATTTTGGTTGTTAATCTATAATCCATTGTTTGAATTATTAAATCTCCTTCAAATTTGTTTAACTTAATATTAACTTATTTTTACAATTGTCATTATTTTTACTTTTGTTTACTACTATAGAAGGAAGGATTGCGAGTTTATATCAGTATACACGTCTAAATTCGAAAATAATTAGCGAATTGACTCTCTCAGAGTTGCCAGAAGCTATTTCTAAATTCCCCACTCTGAAACTAAAATCCCTCAAATTTGAGCTCAAATACTCCAAATTTAAAATTTGACAGGAATTTTTTTTTTTATATATTAGTATGTCAAGTTCGTGGACTTCATTGGCGTTCCGGAGGAGAACTGTCTGAGAGGTTTAAGTGTAAGGATTCATGGGGTAGAAGTAGTGGGGAGGATTGTGGTTAAAAGCGTTATAAGTGGAGAAAGAAGTTTTTTTTTTTAAATCGATGATGAAGGAAGTTAATGTGATATCTGAGGATGAGTGTTGGGATGGAAGTGGCATGGGAACACCACCAGCTACTTGGGAATAGGTGAACTGATTTACAGTTGGAAGGGCAGTTGTGGATCTTGGGTTAGGTTGGATTGAAGGAAATGATTCTTGGTTTGAATTAGTGTTTGTTTTTTGTAGATTTGAGTGGTTTCTTTTAATTGCTGATGGATGATTATAGATTGGTTCAGATCGTCTTTGGCGCTGGGGTTCCTTATAAACCGAACATCTCTTGTAGGTGGCTGGGTGATCCTCATGACAGAGTGCACAGCTTTTATTAATGAAGTCCTTCGAAAAATTGTCAATGCACCCTACTATGTTGCTAACCTCACCTTGCTATATTGCCTTGCTACATTAGTTACACATACAAAGAGCTTTTATTTGAAACATTTCTCCGGAAAAATTCATTTAAGGGCAGTTATGGGGAAGGGGAGGGGGTTAGGTTTTCATCTAAAGTGATATTTCAGTTTATTAGACAATTCTGTCATCTAAATAATGTTAATTAGAATTAAATATGTTGTTGAAATTCCGAGTTTCAAGAAAATTAGTAAACAGGAAATGCGCTTTTACTGAACAGTTTTTATGTTTTCGACGAATTTCACTAAATATTGATCTAAATATTCCTTTCGTTGAACCATCTAGCCAAAACTGGTTTCCTTAAATTCCCACTCATCCAAAACTGCTCATCCTAATCCTTTAATTCACCAGTTGTCTTCAAACACTATTCCCGACAATCCACGCAGGCGGCTGAAGAAAAAGATGGCCCCGAGCCCCCCACCTTATAGAATAATTCATGATAATGGAGTGCCATCGCTGGATGTCTTCTGCAAATCCACACTCCTGTTATTTAAGAAGTTGCCATTTATCATATTTACTTGTTACAGTGTATTTTTGCAGTTGTAAATATCATTAAAAACAAAAAAAAAAGACAGGAAATTTAAATGTTTACAAATTGAAAAAGACTGAAGATTAAAATAATCTTTTTGGGGCCGATTAAAGAAGTAGTTTATTATAAACTGCGGTATAAAATGTGTATTTTTATTAAACAATCATTAATTCGTAAACATAACATAAGGTATGTATTAATAATACTTGTAAAATTCTTAAAATAAAAATAAAAGTAAACTAGGTAACTAAATAGATTAATATGCTTAAGATAAACCAATTAAATATGTTCAAACATTAGAGAAAGCGTATATCTGTTTGAGGTTACGGTTTCCTCTAACCAGCTATTTCAGTTTATTATACAATTCTGTCAACTAAATAATATTAATTACAATCTAATTAATTAATTAAATCAATTAAAATTAATTAAATATGTTGATGAAATTTCGAGTTTTTAAAAAAATCGAATGACCGGAAGTACGTTTTTACTAGAATGTATTTTTCAATTTTTGTGTTTTTCTGCATAAAAATATCGACGAATTTCATTAAATTTGACATACTAACTTATAATTTTTATAATGATTATTACAACGCTATTAAGCACAGACAGTGTCCTTTTATTGGTGATCTTTTTAAATGGAGTAAAGTTTTGGACTGAAAAAGTATGAATGAGGAGATAGCTTTTTGTCAAGTTGTAATACAAAACAAAAGAAATTCTAGTGACTAATTTAAACTTTCCTATTTGATTTGTTGAGTTGTGTTGTTCTAGATGCGATTTTCTTATACTTTTACCCCCCAAACTACTCCTAAACACAAACCTAATGTTGTGGAAAATGAAAGCTAACTGTATTGGAAATTTCATTAAGAATTGTGTTAATTTAACTTTCTTTCTCTTTCTTAGGCGAGAAATCGGAAAAAAAGGGAAGCGCACTACTAGCAACGCGGAGGTCGCGGATTCGAATCCAGCCGTGCTACTCTTAGATTTTCTGTTCCTAGGAGCCTCTTCAGCTCACTGTCCGGTGAAGGGCAGTGTTTTCTATAGCTGAGAAGTCTCCTGGAAGGATGCAAAATAATCTCTTTCAGGTCGCAGAGACTTATCCTTTTTCAGAGATATTTTCCGTGATAGTCTGCTTCTTTTTGTGATCATCGACCGGTTCGAAACACCCGAAATACGCAAATATGGCGATCGTGTGATTTTCGAAATTGAACTTTCACGCGGAAAATACACGTTTTGAAAAGCAAAATGTTTGCAGGAAGCTCAAACTTGGTATTCCGTTGAGATACTACCACCGGCATCAGATACGAAGATTTCGGGCAAATTTATCAACCACTTTATAGAATGGTTTTCTTTTGTTTTTTGTGATTTGTCCAGTTGTTTTTGTCAAATTTTCGATATCCGGTTTTCGTTTACCGGAAATATCCGTTTTTAGGTCACTTAAGTCCAAAAAAGTGGTTTTTAGCAAATGGTCTGTGTGTGTGTGTGTGTGTGTATGTATGTGAACAGCATAGCTTAAAAACGAAAAACCGAAGAAAGTTGAAACTTGATATTGCGTTTAGGTATCACCATGGGATCTGACAGTACGTTATCTGTCAGAATTCCTCAACCGGAAGTACCACTTTACTTATTGTTTTTTTTACTTTTTTGCGTTTTTCTCAAAAATGGCTCCGACGATTTTCTTCAAACTTGGTATGTTAGCTACACATACAAAGAGCTACAACTTTTATTTGTAACATTTCTCCGGGAAAATTCATTTAAGGGCACTTTTTTGGGGGAGGGGGGAGGTTAGGTTTTTATATAAAGTGCTATTTCAGTTTATTAGACAATTCTGTCATTTGAATAATATTAATTAGAATTAAATGTGTTGTTGAAATTCCGAGTTTGAAAAAAATCGGATAACCGTAAGTGAGTTTACTTTACCACATTACTAAATGATTGTTCTACTTTTTCGCGATTTTCTTGAAACTTCTTATATAAACTACACCTACAAAGAATCTACAACATTTATTTAAAACATTTCTCTGGGAAAATTCATTTAAGCGCGGCTTTTAGGGGAGGGGTGGGGTTATTTTTTTTCTCTAAAGTGCTATCATAGTTGATTATACAATTATTGTATTATCCAAACAAAATTAATTAGAAATAAATAAATAGTCGAAATTCCGAGTTTCAAGAAAATTAGTAAACCGGAAATGCGCTTTTTCTGAACAGTTTTTTTCAGGTTTCGACGAATTTCATTAAATTTGGTACACAAACTATAAAATTTATAGAATTATATTTCTGAAAAGTGGAGTAAGAGAAAGTTGTGTGAGTGTTTCACACCAGATTTTTTTTCTTTTTTTTTTTTAAATGGCCCCAACTATTTTCTTTAAACTATTTTTTTGTATATGTAACACACTGTCGTACTGAGTCCACTGTTTATTTATATAGATAAAAACACAACTTTCGGTATAAAAAAATGTTTTCATGTTCAGGGAAATTAAAAAAATGTCTACCAGTGAAAAGAAATTTTTAAAAACTGATTTGAATGTAAGAATTTATAATTAATGTTAGGATTTTGTTCGAGGCTTCCAAAAATATGCGGTTGATGACTAATTTCTACTTTCTCTTTCACCGACTAAAAGAAAATAAAGCGACTATATCAAATTTTGTATAAACATAGATTTTCCACCGGATATTACATGCTTTGAGGTACCCGGAGTACTAAAATGTCTATTTTTAGATTCATTATTTTTTACTCTTCAGAAATTATGTTGCTATGCGGCTTAATGAAAGACAATTTTTTTATGACTGAAGCGTATTTCACGGGCAGTTATGAGCGTATGCTCCGCAACTGCTCTTGATGATTAAAATAATAATAATAATAATAATAAATCTCGATGTTTGTGCATCGGTTAAAACCGGCCTGGAGAATTAATAAAGAGAAGTTTAAAGAAGGGTGATGATAGTGTATGGTAACATGTAACTATTTAGAAATCTTGCTTGTTCTAACGGTCATACGGATAGTGAGCTAGCTTGTAGAGAACTCTCTTTATGAGTGAAGACTCCTAATACTGGTTGATTACTTCTTGGAATTATAATGGATGTGAGAAGGAGAGAATTAGAGAGAATGAATTTAAGAATGAGCTAGAAATACATTAGATGATATGCTGAACACTGTATAATAAAGTAGAGACACAAACTGCAAGGACTTTACACTGTTAGAGTATAAGATAGCGACAGAATAATAAAGAGACAGACTGGCTGAGTAATTAGGAAGTAAGTAGATTGGTTACTGACTGGATGTACTGTTGTAAAAACTGTCAACTCTTCTTCTGTAGCTCTATACAGTAGCTCAACTGTTCTTCTGTAACAGCAACCTCTGGCAATACTTCGGGATATGGTTTGTCACTTTATTTGGAACAAAAAATTTCTAATAAACCATGGTCCGATTCGTTCGCCTTCAAAAGTTATTCTTCATTTTGGACAATTTTCAATTTTCCTACTTTTTCTCATAAAATTGATTATATCTCAAAAAGTTTTTAACATAAATCATATTCAATTACATCTTTGGAAAGAGCATTAAATTTCCTATAAGAAACAGAAGTTTTATTTTAATTGAATTAATTATAAGGTTTTTCAGAGACATTAAACTCAACTCTACAGCGCTTCGTCTGTTAAAAACCACTTTTCAATAGTATTTTCTTATAAATTTCTTTAAGGCTAGCGTACGGTCCGGTTACAGAAAAAATATCTACATTTCACCAGCTTTCCAACGGATAATAATATCATGGGGTTTTCTTTATTGTTTTATTAAAGAAAATGCGAAATAAATGTAAAAAAAAAAAAAACACAAAATGAAAATTGAGAGCTGTTACAAAAATATCACAAGATTAATTCATAATCCTGTAATGAACTTTGGAATTGTTATTTCACTATAGAAATTCGTCCAATTCTAATAAACAGAAACATTTAGTCGTGATTTAGCTGTCAAGTTTCCTCGGTAGTTTATTCTCACAGAACCGGTTTCCCCTAGTCTTTAATACGCTGCTTATATGGTTTCCTATTAGGCCAGCGGCTAGCATACTCAGCTACAGCTTCCGCGCTGCCGTTACAAAATCCACAAATAAAAACCATATCTCGCTATTCTATGACAAAGAACTCCGGCATTTTGAATGTATGACCAGCTAAATCACGACTAAATGTTTCTGTTTATTAGAATTGGACGAATTTCTATCGTGAGATAACAATTCCAAAGTTCATTACAGGATTATGAATTAATCTTGTGATCTTTTTGTAACAGCTCTCAATTTTCATTTTGTGTTTTTTTTACATTTATTTCGCATTTTCTTTAAGAAAACAATAAAGAAACCCGACGATATTATTATCGCTGGAAAGCTGGTGAAACGTAGATATTTTTTCTGTAACCGGACCGTACGCTAGCCTTAAAGAAATTTATAAGAAAATACTATTGAAAAGTGGTTTTTAACAGTCGAAGCGCTGTAGAGTTGAGTTTAATGTCTCTGAAAAACCTTATAATTAATTCAATTAAAATAAAACTTCTGTTTCTTATAGGAAATTTAATGCTTTTTCTAAAGATGTAATTGAATATGATTTATGTAAAAAACTTTTTGAGATATAATCAATTTTATGAGAAAAAGTAGGAAAATTGAAAATTTTCCAAAATGAGGAATAATTTTTGAAGGCGAAGGAATCGGACCATGGTTTATTAGAAATTTTTTGTTCCAAATGAAGTGAAAAACCATATCCCGAAGTATTGCCAGAGGTTGCTGTTAC
>JAAEAF010006510.1:0-58698 GCA_011037195.1 Triatoma infestans | reverse complement strand
TAGCTACCCCTAAAGAATAACAACCACTGGGACCAGAATGAAAATCCAGGCTCAGGTTTTAACCATCTGTTTCACCACAGACCGAACAAATCGGACCAAAACCTTAAAAGAACACAGCTTAAGATCCTTTACTGATATCCTACTCCGGCCGAAGGTCCTAAACCTAATCTCCTCACAACCCAAACAATTCGTCATCAGATGCATGGGTGTTTCCTCCTCAGTCTCACAAACTCTACAAAAGGGGTCAGGCACGAGTCCCATTATATAGAGATGTCTCCTTAAACCACAATGCCCAGTGAGGAATCCAACCAGATGTCTGAGGGAGGTCGTGAAAGACATCGGATCCCGCTACTCAAAGCTCCGTCCGGGCCCCCAAATGCGCATTTTAGACTGCCGACTACCCACTGCACTCATCCATAAGGATGAGTGCTGTGAGGTCATCCACGCTGAAAGCCCAACACAAAAATGTGCCAGGGAAGACACACCAAAGCAGGCTCTCGACAATGAAAGGAGAGAGGAAACTAATTTTTGGCAAACCTATCCACCTCCCTCATTCCAAAGAATTTTATCAGGATTTAATGGGGCAACAGGTATCAGCGATATAGCACCATATGCTGCAATTTAGCTGACGACATTGTTCTTCTCAGTAACTCTTGGCAAGATGACAAAGAAACTAAGGGATATTGGAAAGGTATTGGCTCAAAATTCTTTGAGGACTAAGCTCCAGTAAGTCAAAAGTGGTAGTATTTCACAAGTCGCCGAGGATGAAGCAGCAGAAACCCTTCTACTGGTATATGAAAAATTGGATTGGGGAAAATGGAAAAAATTGTTCTTGTGTGTTCAGATTTCATCGTAGTCTGTAGACTACCATTTATTTTGCACATCCACATTTCAGGCGAGACAAAAACTTCCTGCAGCATCTAGTTTAAAAAGCTATACCTACTTTGGAGTCCGATTTTACTTCTTCAGGTAGATTTAAACAAGCGTCAGAGCATATTATTCAAAGGTCCTCAGTAGCAAGCGCTAAAGTTATGGAAATTTTAAGAAAAGGCAAGAGTGACATAAGGGAAACAAAAACCGCTCTATTCGAACGCAATAATGTCCTCAACTTTGCTTACGCTGCCGAAATTTGGAGCTCCGATACGTTGAAGCAATGTGAGAAGTCGCACATGTGAAATTTCTTAAAAATCTATTTTTATGCCCTAGAAGTACACCAAATTATGTGGTGCGTTTGGAAACTGGCAGATATGCCCTGAGTCTACTAATACTTTAAAATGTATATATTTCACAGGACAAAGCTTACTCTGCTATCCACTAATAGGCTTCCAAGGTAATCTTAGTTAGGCTTAGACAATTGGATTCGAACTCAGAAAAGTCAGACTTCCAACTGGATAACACAATGAGGTCAATGGCAGTAAGTCTAGGTTGTGAGGAAGACTTTTTACGTTTATTTTTCAATGGTCTCATCGGACGAAAAGAAGATATCCTCGATAAAATGAAAAATAATCTACTTGCCCTATTTACAGGACTATCAGTAGCTTCATTATCAACAAACCTGAAAATTATTTGAAACAGTTAAATACAAGATCCAGTTAAAGGAAACTAAGGATTGTAAACCTTTCCAGAGTATCTTAACCCTAAATCAATCAATCTATACCTTAACACTCCAGTATAAAACCTTCAAGAAAATAAAATATGCCCTATCTGCAATGAATTCATAACCAACAGTCTCCAACATCTATTTCTGAAGTGCACAAAACTCAACGGTCCCAGACAGACATACTTGCAACCATATATATAAAAGATTTCTAATCCATAGATAAATAGTGAAAATATTATGATTATTGATAATATCGATAAATTTAACCAAATAATTTTTTTATTTGTTTACTTAGAGAAAAATTGTTACAGATTTAGTAAAAGTGTGAACTTATCCATAACAAATAATAAATAATAACCATGTTATTAATTTACTATTTATTAATTACTATTTAACCACAAATTAATTTACTATTTGTGTGATATTTATTTGCTACTTATTTATTTGCATTTTAACGGTGTTGGTATTAAGTATTTGCTTATAATATTTCGTAAAGGAGAATACTAGACTCCTGGAGAATTTTCTGTAATTATTACAAAATAATCATTTATACAAGAATTAATTTTTTGACAAATAAAATATATTCTATTCTATTTTTTGATACTCACTGTACTCCTAAACATGTTTTTTTTTGGTGTAAACTCAATTTTGAAATACTCCCGCTTACCAGCAACAACTGATAGTAGAAAATAGGTTAAAACTTATAGTACTTTATTAGTGGTCTTAGAATTGTATAAAACTTGAGAAATAGCAAATTTTTGTAAAATTTAGAAATGAAATGGCATTATTGTTCATATTTACTACAAATAAAAAAGAAGATGTGCACAGAATGATTATAATCTTAATACTGTATTAATAACATACATTTAAAAGTAATTAAATGATAGGATATTTATATTTATAGAACTGGGTCACACATCATCATGAGAAGGTGATTTAGGATGTTCATTAGTGTATGCAAACTCTAGTGTCCACTATCTCACACTATTATCTGATGTCAGGTGTATTTATATATAGAAAACAGAACGGAAGGAGTAAAAAAAAGTTGAAAAAAATAAAATCAGTGGAAGCAGATGTTAACCGGAAGGAACGTTCAAATTGTGGATCCTATGGGAATAACAAGTTTGAGTCAAATTTCAGTTTTTCGTTTTTGAGATATTACACTTTCTCACTCTGTGACTTACATTCAAACCCTATCTGTTCTTGTGTGTTCAGATTTCATCGTATAGGCCATTTATTTTGCATAACCACATTTCGGGCGAGACAGAAACTTCCTGCAGCATCTAGTCACTAAGGGGACGTGCGCAGGCCTCCTATAAAATCTACTTTACCACGGCCTCAATTCTTTATTGAATTTGTAAAATTCGCAGCCAACATTTTTAAATTTTTAGAAAATTTGATTGTAAACTTCAATGCTTTCTATTCGTGCTTGGTAGTGGGATGAATTGTTTGCTGTACGTTTGTGATGTGTTGTTATGGTTGGATCCGCAGAGCTAGAAAGCATTAATAGAGACATTTTCCGTGATAGCCTGCTTCTTTTTGTGGTCATCGACCGCCATCATCAGGATGTGTTTGTCCAGTGTATCAACTGTATTTGCTCTGTGCAAGTCTATGTTATCCATTGTTTGACAAAAACATCCTGATTATGGGCAAACGCCCGAATCCGGTCGATGACCACAAAAAGAAGCAGGCTTTCACGGAAAATGTCTCTGATGTGTATGTGTATGTTTGAGGGTGTCTGAAGAAAAAAAAAAATAAACAAAACTTAAAATAAAAATAAGAAAAGTATCAGAATAAAATAATGAATATAAATAGAAAACCAAACATAATAATAAAACACACATACGAACCCAAATGCAAAAAGACCGTTTTTTTCATTATATCTGAATTAATGAAATTAAGAAATGTCTTAATTATTACATCAATGAAATGGAAAAATATGTTAAATTGTACTCATTTAATGATTGATGGAACATGTTGTTATTGGGGTACGAAGAGAGGGATCTAAAGCAGAGAGAGCGAGACACACACACACACAAAATTGAGAGTCTCACTCGCTACTTAGGCCAGACTAGAGTGGGAGACACTGTTTAAATACAGTTGCGCCAGCATTACAGGGGACATTCTTTATAACAGTTTATACAGCAATTACAACGCGTCAGCAACCAACTACTACCCTTCTCTTTACTCACTCTAAATCTCTCGCCACCATTTTCTATATTCGTGTAAAGTCTAGGCAGTTTGTGTTACTTTCTCATTATACAGTGTTCAGCATTATTTCCAGTTTATTTCTTCTTATAAACCTAATTCTCTGCTTCTCATCCCCATTATAATGTTAATTAAAGCAGTTTATAGATTATTTACTCAACAATGTTCCCGTTCAGTTACTAAACACTATACTATTTTCCCGAAGACTAATATATTTAGTATACTCATTAGATAAGATATAGGAGTTCATGTAGTACTCAGATGAGTGGAGCGGGATTTTATTTGGATTAAAATATATATATATATATATATACGACAGGCCATTCTGAAAAAAGTTTTTCCGTTTTAGATGACCTCAAAAAAAAAAATGTATTTTTGGTGCACACCAACCCCCCCTCCCCCCCTCCAAACAAAAAAAAAAAAAAAAAACTTACTAAAAACTGGACTGGCAATGTAAATGACAGCAAAACAGCGAATGTTAACATTTTATGGGGCTTTAATACAATATTTTATGGGGCTTCTGACTCGACCAGACAGCCACCCGAGTTGGCCAAACTATTATAAAAGTCTGTTAATAAAAATATTACCAATAAAATAGCTTTTAGCCTTTTTGAAAGTTGCTTATCTTCCAATTTTATCCACTAACTAACAATCTAGAACAGTAGAAAATTAATAATGTTTTATGTTTAATGCAAGATGTTTTTCAAAACTAAATTAGAACAAAAATGTGTTTGTAATAAGTATAGTGTAAATACTGCTTGAATACAATGTTTACATTTGCTTCCTAAATTTGTACCAGATATAAATAAACTCGGTCTGTAAACATATTTTTCTAACTTTCATTAATATAGCACAAAATAATAAATACACTTATTTTATTATCTCTAATACAACCCGCGTTAGTCGGAATTGTATTGTAACCATTTTTTATTAAATAGTGAAACATCTATTCACGAAACAACACAAAAACGAAATATATTGTTATTTTAGCGAAAGAACCATAATTATTTGATAAATGCCAGTTAAGAAATAGAAATGCAGAAATCGTAATCCAATTTTGAAACAGAATTTTCTATTTTATCTTACTATCTGGTATTTTATTCATCTCAGCATGAGTATTCATTTTGCTTCTGACCGGTTTCGGATTTTCATCCAATTTCAGAGAAAATTCACCAAGTTCGTATAGAGAGTTCACTTCAACGTAATGTTACTGTTACACTCACATTTGTTGGTTTGTTGGGTATATATATTTGGGGAGGTTATAAGGTTATGTTACTATGTGTGTGTGGGTAATGACTAAATGGAATTATCATAAATTATGGTTAGACATTAGAAAATAGTGTATAATAAATAGCATGTTTTGAAGAATACTTTATAACTTAATTTTAATAGTGTTGTTAAGTATTCTCAGTGTTTTATCAAGTCATTTTATTAGGGGGCGGGATAAGTTATTTTAGGATATACTGTACTAATAAGAATAGATAAAGTTTGAAGAAAGGCAATACAAAGTTTATGGACAGTCAAAAGCTTGTACAAGTAATAAATAGATGTGAAATACAATCAGGGTTAATACGAGAAAATACGTAAGTAAATTGATGTGTAAGAAAATTGGCAGTAAACGGCATATTGGAGATGATATTAAAATAAATAATAGAGGAAATCAAATGTGTTCGTTTTTAAGCGTGCTTATTTTTAAATGATATTAATTTATGTTTAAATTAAATTAATAATATGTTGAGAGAGATGTGGTGGCATTTGTTAAGGTATTTTTTCTTGGTGAATTTGCTTTTACGATGGATGAAAATCCGATACCGGTCAGGAAAACTATAAATATGCATCGTACGACGGTTAAAATACCAGATGTTACCCAGCATTGCGGGCCCAACAACATATTTATCTTATTATTATTAGAGAAGTCAGGTTTTCAAACAGATTTTCTTTTTTTTGAAATACATGGTTTGATGATTTCTGAATCGGAATATAATGTTTTTAAGAGGTAATTAATTGGTCAGAGAAACAGTACCTTACTGTTGCAAAAGAAGTAGTGTAATCGTGTAAAATTTTCAAATTGAGTTTTCACCGAAAATTGAACTCCCTTGAATATAAAAAATATTTTTTGGCGAATAGTTTTGCATGTGTAAACTAGATTACACAAAAAAAGACGAAAAAAATCGAGCAAAACTCAAATACGAAAGTTTCGGACAAAATCCACCACCAATCGTTAGGGCGACTTCGATTTTCTTTAATTTTTTATTTTTATACTATCTACAGTAAAAAATTTCTGTTACTTTTATTTGAAATATATTGGGTGGTAGTGAGCAACGCTAAGCATTCTTCTAATGGGCCACTTCATAAAATATATGAATTTCTACAATCTATCTCATGTTAAGGTATATTGGCTATAAATTCAAATTTGAAGAAAATTCATTAATCGAAGTGCGATACTAAAAAACTAGGTTTCTGAGTTTTTGGAATTTTCTAGAAAACGGCTATAAGAATTTTCTTTAAATATGGAATGCTATGTTTGCATAGACATTTTTGCTAATTGGAACTTTTTTCCGGGTTTTAGGAGCTTCTGACGAATCTGGGACTATAAATTTCAAATGTTAGGTAAGTTTGTTCAATGTTATTACCCCACTGTGATGAAAGCAAGAAACAATTAGAAATTTTTAAATATATTTTAAAATATCAGTTTAGAGGAAAAATTGGTCAGTTGGCTGGTGAAAAGGGAACGAGGAACCGTTAGTGACAGGCAAAGGAGTAGGCCAACTCTATTGTAAAGAAAGCGAAGTTATGAGGGAAGCTAGCATATATAATAGATCAAAAGTAAAAAGATGTACGGTAATACGAATAAATATTGAGAAGACGGAGCATTTGTCATCCAATCCCACGGAAAACTTATTATTAACGAGTTAGAAATTAATAAACAAAATTTCTACAAGTATTTAAGATTTCTGATTCAGCATGATGGTTTGAATCGCTTGAATCATCAGAAACATCAAGAGGTTAATTTATAAGTCCATATTCTTCAATACTTTTGTTAATAAATGGTTGCATAAGCGGCTGCTGAAAGCAATTATGCATTGTTGAAAATGTAGGTGGGTCTGCAATGCTGGATTAACTTCTAGTATTTTATCCGTCGCAACATTGTTTTGTTTCTGACCTGTATCGGGTTTACATCCATCGTCAAGAGCAAATTCACCAAGTTCGTGTAGACAGTTCACTATTACGCTAATACTTGTTGGTTTGTTGGTTGTATACATATGGGGAGATTATAAGGTTATGTTACTATGCGTGAGTGTGTTTAATGACAAAATGGAATTATTATAAATTATGATTAGACATTAGAAAATAGTGTATAATAAATAGCATGTTTTGAAGAATACTTTATAACTAAATTTTAATAGTGTTGTTAAGTATACTCAGTGTTTTATCAAGTAATTTTTATTAGGAGGGGGGGATAAGTTATTTCAGGAGCATACTTACTAATAAGAATAGTTAAGGTTTGAAGAAGGCAATGCAATGTTTATGGTCAGTCAAAAACTTGTACAAGTAATAAATAAATGTGAAATATAAGCAGGGTTAATACAAAAAATATGTAACTAAATTACAATTTATAATAATTCCATTTTGTCATTAAACACACACACACATAGTAACATAACTTTATAACCTCCCCAAATATATACAATCAACAAGCATGAGTGTAACAGAAACATAACGTTCAAATGAACTCTACACGAACTTGGTGAATTTGCACTGGCGATGAATTGAAAATCCGAAACCGGTTAGGAATAAAATCAATATGCATACTACGACGGATAAAATACTAGAAATTATGGATTGCATTTAAGGAAGAATAAGAAGGAGCAGACGGAACTGGCGTCGGATGGATGAGGTGAAGGAAAGCCTTATGGGGGGATTGGCATTGAAGAGGAACCGAGAAGAATCGAAGCGGTGCCTAAATGAAATTTTATGTGTGTATATATTTTTCAGATTAGTTTACAAGCTGTTTTTGATAGGGAATCCGTTTCATAACGGAAAAATCTCCCCTCCAAACAAAAAGAAAATAAAGAAAAAAGAAACTTATTCTAACACACGAATTTTTCTGGTGAAAAATTGACTTCAAAAATTAGACACGACTGGAATAGTTATAGCAATATGAATAATAAAAAATTATGAAATATAAAAAAATAAAATATAAAAACAATAATATAATATGGAATCATTATAAACTTGGTTTTTTTTTGTTTTTTTTTTACTTAGGTTTAGATAAAAAAGTTGTGGGAGGGGACACTTTGTGAAATAGAAGAGTATAGATGTTAAATGGAATTATATTACTATGAACAATTTAATGTTTTATGAATAAAATTAGTTATATAACATTATTAGTAAATATACCAACTAGGAAAGTTGTATGCGTCATCATAAATAGCGGGGTAATAGCGTATTCTCGTGACGTAGATGGCGCTAGTGGGTACAGAAACTGGCATTCACCTCCCTTGTGACCTTTCCCTTTATTAGGGTTATACAGTGTAGGAGTATGAATAAAGAATGTCTGTGTGCGCGTATAAAGTGTAATGCCCTGTGAGTGTTACAGTCAGGTAAGAATACTGTGGTGCGTTTAGTGACGAGCTATGCTTCTAAAAGTCAAACCAATGACTTGCATTACCAGTAATGTCACACATTATTGATTTTGAACAGCCGGAAATGAGATTCCAATGTTTTCCCATTCCATTTCCACTATTCTATCTATATAGATATTGTGGTTTTACTCTAAACGTTGACGTTGTCTTTTTCAATCACATGTCACTCTGTTTCATTCCATTCAATACCTGTTACTTTTTTCTCTCTCTCTCTCCATTCAAATTTTGTTTTTCCCTTCTAGTAGTTTACAAAGCTTATCTTAACATCGCTTCAAGTTCCTCTAATGTGATATATTTTTGTCTAGTTTTAGAACGAACCGGGCTCAGCATAATAAATTATAGATGTTGTTAAAAGCGTTTAATGCTAAATAAAAATAATTTCTTAACTGTTCACATTTATTTGGATTCCTTATTGAAATTTTTATATTTAACTTGTTTTATTAGATTCCATAAATCCTTTTTTTCTCTAACTAATTGACAATATTTTTTTGTATACAAATGTACTTAATCAATATAATGAATATCAAGCTGGATTTAGACCCGGTTACCAAACACTAGACCATAATATGTTTACGTTATTTAGCATTGCAAAAAATTTACTTTTTCCATAAAAATGTTTTACTTTAATGATTTCTAAGCGGAGTTTACGGCATTGTTACGAAGGCACTTTAAGTTTGGGCAATCTAGGTTTGTCCCCTTAATAAATACAATGTTAGAAAAATTTCCAGCTGACATAAGGATCACAGTATTTCACAAAGAGGTTTTTTTTTTCAACAATTCTGTTGGTTTAAAGTAAGGCTGCCTATTAAGCCCATTACTGTTTGCATTATTTCTTAATGATTTACATGAATTTTAGGTGAAAAGATATATATTAAGGGTGTAAGATATGGATAAGTTATCTCATATGTGCGGATGATGTGAACGGATGTATTTCTATGTCTATGTGCTGAATGTATTGCTTTGTTTTACTGCTACTTGGAGGAAGTATTGCGATCGTGTCAAATTTTTGAAATAGAATTTTCACCGGAAATACATGTTTTGAAGTCCTCTGAGTACGAGAAAAATGTTTTTAGCGAATAGCCTGTGTGGTGTGTGTGTGTGTGTGTGTGTGTGTGTGTGTGTGTGTCTATGTGTGTATTTTAACAAAATATCTGAAAAACGAAAACTCCAGGAAGCTCAAACTTGGTATTATTACTACCACATTGACACGAAGGTTTTGGGCAAAATTAACCCAACCGAAAAAGCGACTTTAATGAGTATTTTTACCAGATTTTTGCGAGTTTTTCTCGAAAGCAGCTCCGACGATTTCCTTTAAACTTCGGATGCAATCTACCCATATAAATATAACTATCATTTTTTTTCTTTTAAATATTTTGCTAGAAAAATTGATTTTTTGAGGTTCTGGGGGAACAGTAGCGCTAAGCATTTCTGTAAAGTACCACTTAAATCTGATTTATTGCTCTCCCGTCTAAGTGCGCTGTAGAGACTCTCTTAGGAAGAGAAAATCTAAGGGAAGCATTCTCAGACTGGCTAGAATAGAAAGTAGAATGATGTTGACTGACTGGTGTCGATGACTGTTCTAATGCTTGTAATATGAATGTACATTACAAGCATTACTAGAATGTCCAAACTTGGAGCAAATCAGGATACCAAAAGTGACGGTTTACAGAAGTGGTTTTTGAATTTTTTAGAATTTTCTCAAAAATACTATATCGATTTCCTTTTAATCTGGAATGCTAACTACTCAGATATAAATATATCACTTTTGTTTGAAACATTTTTGAAAAGAAAAAAAAAATTGATTTTTTTGACAGTTTTGCGGAATTTGTGATGTTGAATTTCAAATGTTATTTGGGTTGGTTCAATGTTATTTGTGAGCTCTTCTGGGCTATAATGTAATCACTTCTCTACCAGGCGCCTGGATACTTATCTACCAGTTACTTATCTGCAAAACCATTTTTATATTTAAGTTAAAACAAATGAATAAAATTTGTAGTTTAAATAAATTTTGTTATTTTATATATAATTATTTTTAATAGAAGTAAGAGAAAGTTGTTTGAGTGTTTCACACCAGATTTTGTTTTTTTTTTAAGTTGAAGCATGATGCAATTTATTTATTTTGATGTAATAAAACTGTTTCTATCTTTCTATCTAATAGTTTACAAATTTTTTTCTCAATGATAGATTCTTTGAAGAATATCATTCTTATATGCATTTTGATGAGATATATAGTTAAAAATTCTAAAATCATGGAAATATGCCACAGCCGGCTTCCGGAAGCTTTCTTTCATTACAGACAATATTCATAGAAAGTGCGCTGTAGAGATCCTCCTAGGAAGAGAAAATCTAAGGAAAGTATTCTCAGACTGCTAAAATTGAAAGTAGAATGATGTTGACTGACTGGTGTTGATGACTATTCTAAAAACTGTTCTATAAAAACTTGTCTTGTGTAGGGCTAGCTCATGTCTCTGTATATGGAATCTCCCTCCCTAGTTTGGCCTCACGAATCCAAAGTTCTTCGGATCCTCATGAATCTTACTATCACGGATCCTCACGATTCTGATTGATGCCATTCTGATGTTTAATTTGATCCCATTAAAGCCACTAAAGCTAATGTTCATATCTGACAAATTTAGTGTGTTATGGAAATTTTTTCTGTTATTCTTGTTCTGGCCGAACACTGACGAGGATAATAGAGATGCATCATCTAGGAAATACAGTTGACTAAACATGTTATATTGCAATAACAGCAGAGAAAAATGCAAATGTGGCATAGTTTTATATTTTTACACTTTCATATTTTAATGGAGAATGAAAAAATTCTACATATTTTTATATTTCCTACAAAATTACAATTGAAGTGTACATCCGGTGGAAATACTTAAAAAAATATCAGTATAAGAACCAATACTGATGTAGGTGCCTATCAGGGGGAAGGAAGGAGAGTAGATGGTGGAATGTAGTGCAAGTAGATGCTAATAAGTGTAGTTGGAGTCAGTGTGCCCCCCTCCTCACATTGAACACTGCTTACCGACACGCAATGTAAAGCTTGTATCACCAGCGGCCCTACAACCCCCAGTGTAGCACCAGGGGTCGTCTATTATAATCGACCACAACACTCTCCTAGTTAAACTAACTCGCTATTTCTAACAACTCACTATATCTATGTAAATATGATTATTCGAATATTTTCCATGGAGGGCGGGGATTTTCCTCGTTCTGAAGTACTGCAAATTAATATCTTTTGTCGAGCAACTAGCACTTATTTATTTGTATGACTTACACAGATAGGCAACAATAGTGACGACAGTATCAACATATTGCAGGATGACCTATATATTGACACAAGTATAGAGAGAGGCTTAAGTTAAATATACATATAAACGTAAAGTATTTTTTCAGGGGCTTAACGTCCAACTACCAAATTAGGTGTCGTGGACGAGGGTAGAAACACCTACTTTACTATTAACATTTTTCATACCAATATAAAATTTAGCAGCTATACGCGAGACTCGAACTGAGGACCTCCCACTTACTAGCCCATTCTCATAACCACTACACCAACATCCGCCTCTACATATATATATACGTATGTTTGCTCAAAAGAATTACAACATTCTTGTAGCAGAGGTTCCTTGAATTTATGATTTACTACAAGGAAGAAGAAAATAAATAAATAAATAAATAAATAAAAAATCTGTAGAGAAATACTCACACGACTTTCTCTTACTGCAGTAGAAAGCTGAAATAACTTTAGTAAAAAAAAACGCACTTCCGTTTTTCAACTGATTTTCTTCGATTCTCGGAATATTGGCAAAATATTTAAAATTGTATTTAATATTAATTAGATGTTTTAGAGAAAAACATAATCCTACCCCTTCCCTTCATAAAGCTCCCTTAAATAAATTTTCTCAGAAAAATGTTTCGTATTCTGGGGTAGTAGTAGCGTTGAGCTTCCCATCTACAACAGTAGCGTACAAAGTACCACTTCAGTAAAAATTGTAAGGTTCTGCCAGCTATATTAATATTCTTTGGAAGCACAGAATTCCAATTTAAGAAAATTTGTTTACCAAAAGTGCAATTTTACAGGATAGATTGTTGAGAAATTAACTTTTTTTATTTTGTTTTTAAGATGTAAACTTATAATTTATCCGATACTTACAAATTGGTATCGAAAAATACCGGTTAAGTATGTTACAGCAACCAAAGAGAGTTCAGCAACCAAAGAGAGTAAAAAGAAGAGAAACGAACCCAACCACTTTCTCGGCCTGGGGTGGGAGAAACATACGTATAATTTAAAAATTAACCCCGACAAGACCATCGGATTAAATTTTACAATTTCTCCACAGGGTAATACCGTTCTGCCCTTATCATGATGGATAATTCCAGTATAAAATTTGTGAATTCTGCTTGTTTTCTGGGATTACACATTTCTACTGACTTGAAGTGGAAAGTGCATGTTGACCAGTTGATAGTTAAGTTGGCTTCAACAATTTATTTATTTTATAAATAGACATTGAGGCCTTAAAAATGATTTACCACGGAAAATTTGAATCAACAGTGTCGTGTGCCATAGAGTTTTGGGGAAACTCGCCGGAAGTATATAGAATTTTCAAGATTCAGAAGAAGATAATTCGTATCTTGGTCAAGGCTAAACGGAAGGAAAGTTGTAAGGATCATTTTAAAAAGTTAAATATGCTTACTCTTCCATCTTTATATATCTATAAATTGGCAATGTTGGTGTTTAAAAAGCAAAGATGATTTTTTTGTCACTAAAAATATTAGCCCCTACGAAACAAGAAGTAACGGTTTAGTTTGTCCACCATTTACAAGGTATACTACAATTCAGAATTCCTATATCTCCATGGGTATAAAAATTTTTACAATGATTACATCATCTATTGGCGAACTCTTAAACTTAAAAGATTTTAAAAAGAAACTGAAAGACTATTTATTAAGTAAATGTATATACTCGCTAGATGAATTTTTAACAAAATTATAAACAACAAAACAATAACTGTAATAATATGAAATTATTTCCACAATTTTTCCATTTCTCGGTTTTTATAATATTAGATTGGCCGCTTATAATCTATATATGATTTGAAGGCAATAAAATTATCTATCTATCTATATATAGAGCGACGGACAGTTCAATACAGTTCATACTACTGAGTTCATACAGCCAATCACTACTTGTCATTACCCATTCTCCACTCTACCATACAGTATCATTACAAGTGTAAAGTCCAGGCAGACAGTGTCATTCAGACATAGTTAACCAGTGTTTACCCTGTCTTCTTATTTCATCAACCAGACAAATTCTTTCCACTTAATTCATCCATTATAAGTAGGCTGTCAAAAATAAATATATATTATCTGTTATATATTTGAATATCTGTAAAAAATTAAAAATCTGATATGAATCTTAACACATCTTTCTCATATTGTAATTTTACAATTTCTCTAATGACAATTTTTTCTTCTTTTTTTTTTTGTAAACTATTGGCCAAATATTTAATTGTATTTAATATTAATTAGATGTTTTAGAGAAAAAACTAAACCCAGCCCTTCCCTTCATAAAGCTTCCCAGCTTTCAAGTATTATGAAAAGTGTCAAATTTTCAACATTGAAGTTTTTACTGCTTCCAGATCTCTTGATTAAGAAAAAGTGATTTTTAGAAATGGGTGTGTGTGTGTGTGTGTGTGTGTGTGTGTGTAAGTGTATTTATGTATACAGGGTCAGCATAACCCAAAAATGGACAAAACATAGAAAGTAGGAAGGTGATTGTTTGTTTAGGAGTGTGATTGTTATAAAAAATCAAACAACCGGAAGTATCCTGCTTTATTTTGAATGGATATTTTGATTTTTGGCAATTTTCTTGAAACAGCTCCGACGATTTTCTTGAAATTATCTACACTTTTAATGGAAACATTTTTCTGAGAAATTACATTTCAGAAGTGTCCTCCTAATGTAGAGAGATGACGTATGACTTTCTTCTAAAGTGCCATTTGAGTATATTATACAACGCTTTTACTGTAATAATATTATTAAGATTTAAATGTTTTGCTTATATTTCTTCACTAGTTGATTGCAAAGACTTCGTCCGGAACCTTATAACGACCTATAAACAGTTCATGTTTACTATTCTTCTTGTTCCTTTATTTCCAATCACAACTCGTTCTACATTCTAATCTTTTCCACTTAATTCCTTTCTTTCAGATTAATCCTTGATAACTAATGAATACAAAAGTGAATTAGATAAAAGAATTTTGATAATAATACAAATTCAAAACTTCACAAAAGACTATTACGGTTATGTCAGAAAGTTTATTTTTCATTTTCAATAGATTTCTGTAAATAATTTCATTATTGATTTATGAATTGAATATTGTATCTTTATATTAACAATAACCTGTTACAATATTACTAGGCTACCAACTTATAAAATATAACAACTATTCTGTGTTGTTATTCCGGCTTTTTATATCTAGCATTCTAACGAAGATTAATGATTGGTGTTAATACGTATGAAACTCACTGCAGAATCGCTATTTAAAGAATACAATTGACCTGATTTTTCTCCTCCTTAAAATAAACTACTATTAATGATGTCATTCCACAGGATTTATGGTTACACTCAAATATCAATTAATCATTTACATGAATATTATTTATTTTCTAAAACAAATTTCAATGTATTTAAGCAACTTTTGTCTTTTTTTTTTCCAAATTGACTTTAATTTTTTATACTTTAATTTAAGAAAAATATTATTAGATATTTTTTTAAATATCTGAAACTGCGAAAAAAAAAGAAGCATGTACTTGTGGTACTAACTAAGTTCGGATCTTCATTCTATATTAGAATTTGGTTTGTCGAGATTCTTTAGAAACGTTAGGATGTATTTTTTTAAAGCTTCTGTTACATATGACACTGATAAATTCTACTACCGAATGGTGCTATATAAAAAGTGGAATTTTTAAAATTGATCCTATTAGGTTTCCTCCGCCCATTTTCATGAAAAACATTTGAGTTTGCAGGTTGAGACCACGTCAGTGGTTTGTTAGAAACCGATGTTTCGGCCGTATTGCAATGAGCCTCTTCAGGGTCGTTACACCTTGAAAGCTAATTGGAGCAATGAACCTAGGTAGAGAATTAATTCTTCTTAAATTGCATTTCAAAAAATTTTCCTGTCTGTAACGGGAGAACACTTACCGGAGGCCGGCAGTGCACTGAGAAGGCTCCGGGCGCAAATGACCACAGATGTTGAGACGCCTTAAATTTAAAAAAAAAAAAAAAAAATTCCAGCAAATTTTGTGCAAAACATTCTTGAAATTAATTTATATGAAAATAATAATTAACTTTCTACCTCTCCTTGACAGTTTCTGAGGAAGGTCACATTGATAGAATAAACTTTTAAAGTTGAAAGGGTTTTTCTTTCATTGGTCCCAACCAACCAACATTTTGCTTGATTGATGAATCTCTTTGGTATTCAAATGAGATATGAACTTAGAAGTTACTGCAATTTTTTGTTTTTGTGTTATACTGACCCCTCCAAAAACATACCCAAATTTCTAAAAAAAAACATTAATTGGATTCGGGGTCCTCAAGTTACGTATTTCTACCGGTGAAAAATCAATTTCAAAAATATAATCCTTCCTCTTATAGCATAACGGAAGATTACTATATATTTTCACTTGATATTATTAATAATTATTCAATGAATAATTTTTATTTTAAAGAAAAGAGACGATGCTCGGTTTACTTTTGAGGTTAACAATAATTTTGAAATGGGTAGCAGGATGAGGATGGCTGGTAATGATGAAAATGAGAACACACAAATTGAGTAGTTGCACTTAAACACCATAGGACGGAGAGCAGAGTCACTAGAATGTGGAGTGCCCGAGCGATGAGTAAAGCTTTGAATACAAAATGATAAAATTATCCGTTATGAGTTGCTTGCTTGAAGACAAGTACTCTTGCTTGTTCTAACTGTGGTGAGCTAGTGTGGCTACCTTAATGATCCTATAATGTTTGATGTTAAGACTATTTAAGAGTTAAAAGTTGATCTTGCCAGCTGATTAAACACTTCAAAGTTGATTTTCTAACTAATTTTTGAGCCCCTCTGATGGTCCTGATGGTCGACTTGTATTCAAATTCTCTATTTTGTCGACTTGTTCTCATTACTAGAGACAGCTTCTAGGTGAGAGGTTGGTTGTCGAATAGGAATCCATTCGCTAATATAGAAAGAGGGGTGTGATGCGTTGTTCGCGTGCGCTTGAATGCTCAGTGTATGAACCTCAATCCGCTCGTTATAATAGATCTATTGAGTCCCACTGCGGTGAATTTGCTGCCATGTTTCCTGTATAATTTTTTCTAACTAATTTACTTAACTGTATTTATACATACATCTTGTATTTACTATAAGTTATTGTCTATAACTTTGTATTAATGACAATAATATATTTTTTAAATAACTGTTGCCAAATTAGAAAAATCACCAAACCAATCGATTCTAATATTGGGATATCTAATATTACTGTTTCACAGCATAAAACACTAAAATATTTTATGTTTGACAGTTTTGGCTGTACACCAAATTTTCATGAATTAGTCAGAATATATCCATAACTTAGAATAATGAATTATAGAAACTTTTAGTGAACAAATCTCGGTGACTCTTTGTTCAAGCATTTGAATTGCTTATCAATCTTATTTTCCAAACGTTCTTCTTTATTAACAATACTTTTCATGTTTTTTGTTGTACGATTTTTAATCTTTTTATTTTCAGAAAATGATTAAATCTCATGTAAGACATTTCCAATATGAATCTTACCTATGGGAGTATTATATGAACAAATATGTGTTTCTGAATAACCATGATGTTAAATTAAACGATATTTGCAACTAAAAATCCGTTCGCTTGTAAAAGTCCGTTTGCTTGTTACCTTGATGTTTTCGTATTCGTGTAGGCATTAATTTAATATTACAATTTCGTTTTTTATTTTATAATTACCAGATTTGTATATATGTACATAAATAATTTTTGTCTTTAGTTTTAACAAAATGGGAGAATCTAAACGTAATCAAGTGACTTTTTTGAGGAAACCATACACTCCCCCCCCAACTTCTTTAAATGAACTTTATCGAAAAAAGTTCCCAACCAAAGTGACACATCTCTATATTCATAGTATATCAAATTTAATGAAATCCGTAGATATTTTTATGGACAAAATCGCAAAAACTGAAAAATTGTTCGGTAAGAAAGCACTTTCAATATACGCATTTTCTTGAAACTCGGAAGTTTGGCCGTCTAATTAATTTTGTTTAGATTGTAAATTTCTATAATTAACAAAATAGCACTTTAGAGGAAATCATACAAAAGTAGCTCTTCATTATGTCTAGTTCGCATACTTAGCATACACACACACAAACACACACACACATATATATATATATATAGGGTAATTCCGGGTGAGTCGCTGGATCCGGTATAATTGCAGCACCCCCTTAATTTTTCTAGTTATCGCTAAGACTCCAGTCTAATGTAATGCGTAGTGTAGATGCAGAGCGCGCTGCAGTGAACTAATGTAAATTCAAGTTTTGTGATTACCAACTGTTTTTAGACTTATATGTAAGATAAGCAGAACAATCCTGCCATCCAATATTTCTAACGCCTTGTACTAAAATTGTTTTTGTAAGTAAATCGCTTAACCCATGCGTAATTTTGGTGTTAGTAGTAAGCCTAGGCATCTGTGTAGAATATTCTGGCTGTGTTAACGCCATCTTTCTTTTCACGATTAACCAGCCACATGGTGTGGCAACTCTCCCCTATAAAATGGGAAAGATGCCTCACCTCAAACCGATATACATGCCGCTCATTTTCTGTCCGATATACATGCCACAGGTATTGAAACTGTAACCAACATGTATTTTAGACTTATTTTTACAGTGTAATTCATTGTCGCGCTTTTACACAGTGTTTACAATGGCTTTAATTTTTCATCCGTTTTCATAATCTCGTTTGAAATGCCAACTTTTTAAAAACTGAAAGAAAATTCCAAGAGTGTAAGTAACACTTGGGTTGAACAGTACATTTAGCGCAAACTGACTCTGTATCGGATACAGTCTTTGACAATGAATAATTGTTGATTTTTTTTATGAAGCACGGTGTTCCTCCCCTATAAAGGTGCGGCATCTCACCCGTATATCCCGGGTGAGATGCCTTGCGGTAGAGTTTTAGAAAATAAGTTATAATATAATAGTGATACATTGTTTTCGTTATTTATAGTAGTTCAGATATTGTATATTTGTTAGCGAACTGTATTGTGTACTTCAATTTATTTTGTGTGAATTATGGAACGATGTGTATGAATTTGAAAAAGCATGCGGCATCTCTCCCCGATTTACTGTACAGACAATTTCGTTGAACACATTTTTTTCGTATAGAGGGGACCTTAAAACCTGTATTACCTGTGACAACTCAATTCCGAATATCTGACACGATCGCAGTACTTCCACTAACAGCAGTTACAGAAAGTAAAAATGTATATTTGAATAGATTTCATGTTTTTTAAGAAACATAGTGTATAAAACGCTTTAAAATTTGTTTTTAAAAAAAGAGAAAAAAATTATAAAAATGTTAAGTGCCTTATATGTTATATAGCATGTTATAAAGTGTCTTATATGTTATATAGCATGAAAGTATGGTTATGTTATAAAACCGATAAAGATCAAAGGAGTCTTTAGTCTTACTAAATTTGAATCAATGGAATGATTAAAGTTTAAAATAATTTTCATTTTGTGAATGTTCAGCACCTCCACTGATATGGGCGCTTTTGTTATATAAACAAACAAAAAAATTATTTATATAATGTGTTATGTAAGTGAACATGGCAATTACCTGAGGTTGTATGACAAGGAATTAGATGGAATTCATTTCACTAGAAACACTATAGGACTTTTCCTATGGGGCTCATTAATAGAATGGGAGGCCATGGACCCTATATGGCATTTAAAAAAAAAAAAATCTGGTGTGAAACACTCACACAACTTTCTCTTACTCCAGTTCTCAAAATGATAATTGACAAATTTTATAGTTTGTGTACCAAATTTAATGAAATTCGTCGAAAACTGAAAAAACTGTTCAGTAAAAGCGCATTTCCGGTTTACTAATTTTCTTGAAACTCGGAATTTCAGCCGTCTATTTGTTTCTAACTAATTATGTTTGGATGATAGAATTGTATAATGAACTAGGATAGCACTTTGATGAAAATGTAACCCCACCCCTCCCCTTAAAAGTACTCTTAAAAGAAATTTTCCAGAGAAATGTTTTAGATAAAAGTTGTAGATCTTTGCATGTTTAGTTTATATACGAAGTTTCAAAAAAATCGTCGGAGCCATTTTTGAGAAAATTGCGAAAAAGTGAATAAATCATTTAGTAAAGTGGTAAAGTAAACGCACTTCCGGTTATCCGATTTTTTTCAAACTCGGAATTTCAACAACATATTTAATTCTAATTAACATTATTTAGATGACAGAATTGTCTAATAAACTGAAATAGCACTTTAGATGGAAACCTAACCCCACCCCTCCCCCCAAAAGTGCCCTTCAATGCATTTTCCCGGAGAAATGTTTCAAATAAAAGTTGTAGCTCTTTGTATGTGTGGTTGATGTTTAAAGTTTAAAGAAAATCGTCGGAGCCATTTTTGAGAAAATCGCAAAAAAGTAAAAAATCCAACTAGTAAAGTGGTACTTCCGGTTGAGGAATTTTTACAGATAACGTACAGTCAGATCCCATGGTGACCTCTAAACGGAATATCAAATTTCAACTTTCTACGATTTTTCGTTTTTGAGCTATGCTGTTCACATACATACATACACACACACGGACACACACACACACACAGAGACCATTTGCTAAAAACCACTTTTTTGGACTCAGGGGACCTCAAAACGGATATTTCCGGTGAAAACTCGATATCGAAAATTTGACACGATTACAATACTTCCTCTTACTAGGAGTAAGAGAAAGTAATAATAATAATTTTGTCTATTTTATGTTATTCGTTCAACGTTCGGCCTTCAGCAAAGTATTTTAATCCGATCCAAAAACAGCGCTGCACACTACTTACTATCTGTTCCGTGAAATGTCAGAAGAAATATTGGTTTCTCTGTGCCAGAAAGAAATTTGTAAACTACTCTTTAGCACTGCGCTAGCCTGCACTGAGGCCTTCGAAATCGAGAGAGCTAAACGAGGCTGTGACCTATTCCAAAATAAGCTCTCTTTCATTTATTATTCTGTTAAGCATAGACTTATTGATGTAAAAAACAAAAATCATCCGTTTGGAGGCCGCATCTTGTAAAATTTCCGAAAGTCTGGCAAATGGAAATATGCAAATCCCAACGTATCTTCCAAAAAAAATGAGGGTATGACCAAATTTTGGTATCTACAGCACACGATTAACTTTAACAACTCTTCAGATTTATAACATTTCCTGCCAATAGGAGGTCATGTAAGATATATTTGCCACTATTTAAAATCATACTGAGGTCTCTCGGATATTCTTTGGTGGCAAAAGCTTTTGTGGGAACAGCGATATTGTTATAGGAAACCTTCGCTTTTCGGCACTAACATTTTCTTTTTACTTCTTTACATAAACTTACACACATATAAAGTGCTACAAAATGTTATCTAAAAAATTCATTTTAAGGGTATCGTATGCTTGGTTTTAACTTTCCACAAAAATGTAATTTTAGTTTATTACATGATTCTGTCATTTATAAAATTTAATTAGAATTAAATGTGTTGCTAAAATTCAAAGTTTAGAGAAAATCTCTTGACCGGAAGTGCGACCTGACAATTTTCAAAAAATCGCCAATTAAATTGCAGTAATTGAAAGTCGTGTTAGTATTGCACACCATTTTTTTTTTTTTTAATAGAAAGATTGGATTTTAAAATTTTACATTTATAGCACTTACTAGTAGAGGATGTGTTATAGGTGCCTTCTTAGGGTTGTTATATTTGTAACATCTATATTGGTACAAATAATATCGTTGAACAACTGAAAAATTTTAGTGCCAAAACAAACAAACGAAATAAAGTGGTCGAAGAGGAACAAGAAATAACTAAAAATAGCTCAGTTTAAATTTTGTTTTTCAATTTCAATATTTTCAATTTATTTTTATTAATGTTAGTTAGTAAAAAAAAAGGCGGGTTTATGAATTTCCTGGTGTATGAAGGATGAAGATATATTTGTTATGGTGAATTCGGTTAGAAAAATTATACGGAAGATTCACTTGATAGAATATATAGTACTCATAGTAAAATATACTAATTACAAGTAAAATAGCTTTGTAATAGGATCCGAAGAGCGGAGAGAAACAGAAAAATGACAATCTAGTTGCTAGGCCAGTGTAATAGGATCCGAAGAGAGGGATCTAAAGCAGAGAGAAAGAGAGAGAGAGACACACACACACACACACAGAAAAATTGAGAATCTCACTCGGCACTTAGGGCAGACTAGAGTGGGAGACTCTGTATATATACAGCTGCGCTTTCCCTACAAGGGACAGCCTTTAGCACGGTTTATACAGCAGTTTCAACGCATCAGCAACCAACTACTCTTTACTCAGTCTAAATCACTCGCTACCTAATTTCTATTTATATGTAAAGTCCTGGCAGTTTTGTGTCTCTATTTTATTGTACAGTGTTCAGCATTGATTCTAGCTTATTTCTCAAAAACCTTTCCTCACTAATTTCTCTCCTTCTAAATAAACCTATTAAGTGGGAAACTCTGTATATATAGTTAGGATAGGGCCGAGCTAGCCCTACAAAAGTGCAGTTTTTACAACTGTTTTCGCCCAGTTAACAACGAGTTAGCAACCTTCTACGTTAACTGGTCGTAAACTTTTGTAAAAACTGTTCTTTTGTTGGGCTAGCTCAGCTGTATATATACAGAGTTTCCCACCCTAGTCTGACCTAGGTAGCGTGTAGCTAAATTCGAGTGAGTTCATTGCGAGTCATTTTTGTGTTTCTCCGCTCTTCGCACCCTAGTGCTTTACCAAGGTTGCGCTCTCTAACTATAGCTCTCCACTTTCTCTCACGTTGTTGGGTTGGGTCAACACCATCTTTATCTTCAATCGAATGGCACTATGATCTTCGCACACCAAATGCGAATGCGGCTTGCACTAGACTAAAGCGTAAAGATTCTAGCCATAAGTAATGAGAAATTGAACTTGCTGAAATTATTGTTCAACAGATATATGGGGAGATTGGATTTTATCTGATTCAGACACTGAGTGGGGACAGGTGCTTCCTGGAGTATGTCCATGAGGCGAATCTTGCAGCAGAGCCGGGTTGCTTATAGTACTGTACCGACACGATTAGTGCTATACCGAAATTCAATGAGGTGCATGAGTGAAATTGATACCGACGATGCGGTGCACATAATTTTCGTCTTGTGAGTTAGGATAGGGAAAGAAGTAAAGCTTGAGGGGAGGCTGTAGGAGCTATTACTGAGGGAAATTTTGAACTACAAGCTGATTTTAGATGAATACAATAAATTGAAATATTTAAAAAAAAACATCTGGTATGAAAAATCACATGATAATTATCTTCAAAATTGGAATTTTTCACTAAATATTTTAACTGTTTTTTATTATTATATTTCCCGAAATTACGTTATATTTTTGTGTTTTTTTTTTAGGTATTTAAAGAGTTAGTTAGTGAACTTGTAATGGCAGTAGTGTTTAAGCTTTTATGTTACTGTAGTTTTATTTTAAATCTTTTTTGCCATAAAAAAAAAAGAAAATTTTAATACGATCAATTTTATTTTATTATTTCAGATTGGCGCATAAAGCCTAGAAACTGTTTGTAGTATTTACCGAGCACTCGACGAAGGAAACCCCAATGAACGTTTAGCAATTACAAATTTCTTGCGGAAACGAGATCATAGAAGGAATATGCTCACGAACGTCCATTTCTAACTTGAACATCAATTTGCGGCTTATTAGCAAAGGAGTATCCCCCCCTTGTCACTGTCAAATTATTAGAAACTTACAGCGAATTGGAAATAAAAAAAAACTTAGATGGCACGATCGAATAAGAATAAAAACGATATATCTCTTCTCTTCTTTTGCACTCTAGGATTTTGTCTACTTCTTGATTCCAACCGGTTTCGGAAATTACTCTTCTTTAGAATTTGGTTTAACCAGATACTGTAAAGATTACAAGAAATCAAAGCAAATAGAAATCATCGTTCCCATACATCTTTTTTAAACAAAAGTCTGAAAATGGACAAAATCCAAAAACGGCCTAGACCAAGAGAAAAGAAGCATACAAATTAATGACATATGCACCAAAATATTCCATTTCTTAATCGTTTAGTGAAATAAAACGAAAATGGGATTTTTTTTTTTTACATCATTAGAAGACTTTCCGCATGAGTGGACCAGCGGGAAATTTAAACACCTTCCCAAAATACATACGTACGAAACAAGGGCATGACCAGAATTTAATGGTCCACGAATGGAAACATCCGCTATAGAAACGATAGAATGCAGCATAAATTGCACCAAAATTTCTTGAGTTGCAAATAGGTCGCATGTTTCACTAGTAATTTTTTGGAAATGAAACAAACCGGGTTATGAAACACGACTTCCGTCGCTTACCATACTCACTACATCTTTCCACTTTTTTTTTTACTCAATTTTTATGATATCTTGACTACGGAAGATTCTTCTCAACCGTTCTTATATGAAGGAAAAAGATTGTGAGATTCGGTCTTTTTTAAAAAATAAGAAAATTTAAATTCTTGCCAACGTTTCTTGTCAACAAATGTATTGTCTTTTTTCAAGGCATAAAAAACTCTGAATTCTCAGCGATGTTGAGGTGTTCTTAAATTTTTATTTTCCAAATTTATACATTAGTTTTTTTAAGTTTGTTATGTTTTGAAGATTAATAGTTTTTTTATGCCTTGAAAAAGACAATACATTTGTCAAAACGTTGGCAAGAATTTAAGTTTTCTTATTTTTTAAAAAGATCGAATCTCACAATCCTTTTTTCCTTCATATTTTGACTACTTCCTGCAAAGGAAGTCTTTTATCAATTCCTTTATACATCAGAATTTTATGGTATTCTAGAATAAATAAATTTCGAGTTATTGGTGGTAAAAACTTATCCAAAAATGTTTTATTTATTTATATTACAAAACTATAAGGTAGTATTCAAACGCGGCCATTATTTTTTTAAACTAATCCTAAGAAAAGGAAAAGTTTATATTTAAGCCAATGAATTTCTTCTTCCTACCTTACTATATAAATACAAAAAAAGTTGCTGTGTAAATAAAGAATAAATATTATTTTCTAGATTGTAAATGTTTTTTTTTTAAACATATGGACCATATGGTTGTCGTACGTTTCATTCTGCTCAGGTCCATAATTAATTACCATTTAATTTATTAAAAAGTAAATGATTAAAAAGAATTTATTTTTTTGGAAAATATAAATAGATATCAATTAAAGTTATAGTTTACTTGTTACAAATTTTGTTTAAAACTTCTTTAAATAAGATTTATTGCTGGAGTTATAGTAAAAAGCTAAAAAAACACTAGCTATAAAATAGCTATAAAAGTATAAAAGCGATAACTATGAGAAAAAGATGAAAGTGCCAGTTTTTATCAGAGTTATGAAAATTATATTACTCGATAGAAGTGTTTCCTCCTGGTGGAGTATTGATTTTTTTTTTTTTTTTTTTAAATATAAAATTTGGTTAAAAATAACATTTAATGTATTCAAGAGAGATTGGGTTTTATTATTATTGCAGAACGGTTTACAGAAATATAACAATATTTATATGTGGCTAAGCACAAAAATATAATATAAACTTAATATTTCATTTACTATAACAACTAAGCAGCTTTGGTAAGAATGACTAAAATATATGTTCTAAATAAAAATAAACTAACTAAACAAAGTTGAACTAAGCATTACACCGACTGTCGACGACCAAAATAATACCTACACTGTAAGGACAAATAGGCTACAACTTTGACAGCCAAGCTTCCCGGTAGAATGTAACTCTGCTTCCACCAAGACCTAGGAGAAATGGAAATAAAAAGGTGGCAATTTGAGGGCTTTACAAAATAGCAAGATCAACTTTGAAGAGCTAAATCAACACTTGAAGAAATCTAAAAAAAGCAACCACAAAGAAATGAGCCAGCCAAGCATTCAACAGAGTAATGTTGTCGAGAAATCTACAACACACCCATTCTCAAAGTGTTATACGAGAAATTGTTTGTAACAGGCAATCAAACGTTTCAATTTCACTATAAAAGTCCTTTTTACAGGCTAGAGTATCTTCACCAAACTAGACTAGACTAGGCTATTGATAGATAGAACAATGTAAGACATCACGCTCTTTAATGATTCACATTAATCAGCCAATGCTACCATTCTACAATCATTCAACAATATGACTTTACGCCCAGTCATTCTATTCTCACAATACACTCCGTTCTTCTCATAAAGTTCAAAATATAAATTATGTAAATTGTGTTTCATCATTTCATCAATCATCAATTCCTACAACCATTATAAACGCCTAAGCAACAGTTATCTTGGAAACTTTATTATATGTTATGTATTTCCTCGGAAAATTTTTAAAAATAAAAATGCAAATGCGTACCTACTTCTATTTAGCATTTAGAGTATACCATAGTTTACATCCTGTTCATCTTTCTGTTCTCTGCTTCCAAGAAAATAAAAAAAAAAATCCTTATAAGAGCCCACTTTTCCTCAATAATATACTTCCAAGCTTCGAATATAAGTGAAACACTTAATTTTAATTTCACATATTGCTTGGAAATGAAAGTTTCGAAAGAAAGCTTGTAGTATTTCTCCCTAGCGCCTTCAAAAAGGAATATTCCGGAAAAATGTCCCACTTAATGTTCTAAACTACATATAATATATAAACACCCTTTGGTATAACAGCTTATGAAGAATATGGCTGATATTTTTTATTGGGTGGAGAGGGGATGGCAAGCACACTGCGGCTTTCACCGCCGTTAGTGGTAGCCTTTTAAACTGACACTCGCCTGGGTACCGGGACATGCGGGGTTCCTGGGCAATGAGAGGGCGAATGCCCTAGCGAGGGAGGACTCGCAGGATACCTTTACAGGCCCCGAACCCTTCTGCGGCTTGTCCAGGAGCCTCATTCAAACTTCTATCAGAGGGTGGATAGAAGATCAGCGTCTGCGTTGGTGGGAGGGAACACCAGGACAGAGGCAGGCAAAGCTCTTCATTAAAAGACATTTGCCTAAATTTACCAAAGACCTACTGAGCCAGACCCGAAGGGATATAAGGTTAATTGTGGGTCTACTAACAGGGCATTGTAGGCTGAATAGACACATGCACCACCTACAACTTGCGGATAGTGCGGTATGCCGATTCTGCAAGGTAGAGGAGGAGACCCCGGCGCACATCCTTTGTGAGTGCGCCGGCCTGGCGAGGATTAGGTTTCTTCAATTGGGGACGGGCAATCCCGAAGCTGAAAGCTTCATGACGGAGCCGCTCTCAGCTTTGCTAGGATTGATTAGGAGGGCAAAGCTGGGGGCTGTTCTGTAACTTAAGGGGATCCACAATAGACCTCAATTTGTAGGTCGCAGTGGAATGAGGTTTGACCCGCCCTCTTCTATTCTATTGTAGTTGTAGCCTTTGCTACCTAGGTTCGCTACTAACTGAAGCTCCCAATTTTTTCTCACGATGCTAGAACCTCAATATCTTTGCCCTTATGGGAATCGAAGCCTGAATTCACCCACCAAAGGCGAGTACGCTAGCTCTATGTAGACTAGATAAACGTGTGAGGGCAAGTTATATACATATATTTAAACGTAGTAGCTATATGTTTAAATATATAGCTATACATATATACTATATATATATTTATAATAAGCAGACCAAGTTTAGTGAAGATGAATGGAGTCATTTTCAAGAAAATGGTGCGGAAACCTAAACAATAACTCACTAAGAGGCACTTTCACAGCTTGTGTAGTTTAAATTTAAACATAACTAACAGACCCCCAAAAAACTCTTGTAAAATAATATTTTTTTTAGAAAAATCAATTTCAAATATAAGTGATACGTTTTCTGTGCAGTAAGCTTTCCAAGTTTTAAAAAAAAAATCATTGTAACCGTTTTTCGGAAAATCCCAAAAACTCCAGAATTTAAACTGCAAAGTCGTACCACTTCTGGTTTAAAAGATTTTCTTCAAAATTTGAAATTCTATTAATGCTTCTAATGAATATTAATAAACTGCTGGACAAAAGTATTGCATAAAATTTTAAAATGATTTACTTTGAAGTTACAGTCAGTTACTGTAATTTTTTTTTATACAGTTGTTGTAAGAGAACTAAGAGAATCAAAGAGAAATAAGAGACTGAACTCATTTGTTTATGTTTTTTAAGTGACTAATTCTCTGAACTCTTGTAAATACAATAATAATTCCAGTTCTTTACTTTCATTGTTTCTAGTAATTTCTCTCTCCTACACAATTTTGTTTAGTTTTTTCTTATCAGTTCTTTTTTTTTTCGTTTTTGTTCTTAACATGACTCTTCATGGTAATTATTCGGAAGAAACTGCAGTACGTATGGTGGCATTACATAAGGAATGGCTAAATCAAGCAAGAGGAACTACGAATGAGCCAATCCACTGGCTAAAGAATTTTAGCACGCCATAGGGAGACTGGTAGCTAGTCCCGACGGCAAGTTACGGCCGCCCTAGAAGTACAACCCGGACAGATGAGAGATTTATTCAGCTGAATGTCTTACAACAGGTTCGTCACTAGCAACCAATTACGTCACTTGATCGCAGATGTTCGTAATGTCAAGCAGGACAGTCAGAAGAAGGTTAAATGAAGCAAACTTGGCTTCCAGGATCCCCGCTACTAGCCCTCTTCTCACCAGAGCACATAGAATCGTCAGACTGCAATATTCATGAGAACATGTCAATTGGACAACAGAGGATTGGAGACGTGTTTTATTCACAGATGAATCGAGATTCACCCTACATTCTCCAGAAGGAAAAATGAGAATTTGGAGGCGTCAAGGTGAGAGATATGCAGAGGCTAACATTTCTCAAGATTGGCTTTTGCTGGAGGCGGTGTAATGATTTGGGGAGGCCTAAGTTTTGACGGATGTACAGACTTATATATCGTGGAAAATGGGACGCTAAATGCCCGGAAGTAATTTGAAGAGGTTCTTCAGCGATATATTGTACCAATTTCTGAAAGAGTCGGTGATGATTTTCTATTAATACAGGACAATGCCATATGAACTGCTCGAGCTGTCCTTGAGTCCAGTCCAGACCTAAATCCATTAGAATACCTTTGGGTTACAATTGGAAGACGGCTCAGACTTTGCCTGATTGCCCCTAGCACTCTCAGGGAGCCACGCACAGCAGTTCTTGAAGAATGGAATCGGATTTCTCAAGAGGTTATCCAAAATCTAATCTATTCAATGCCAAGGAGGCTTGCTGCAGTTATCAGAGCAAGAGGAGGCATCACTAAATACTGTTGAAAAAAATGAAGAAGTGATAATAAATAAGAACCATTTTAATTTTGAATTTTACAGACTTTTTTTGTTTGTTTTGAGCTTTATTTTTTATTCTGTGTAATAAAACCAGGTTTTTCTTACATTTTTGTTAGTTGTTCTTTTTTTCCTTTGGATTAGAGTTCAACAACATGAATCCATAAAAAAAAATATGAAATACCTTTCAACTTCAAATTATAATATTTTGAAATTTTATGCAATACTTTTGTCCAGGAGTTTATTATTTAGGTGGCATACCATACATATAATGAAGAGGTACTTTACAGGAAAACATGAAGCTGCTTTCCTCTTGGAACCCTCAATAAAATAATTTTCCCCAAAATGTTTCAAATAAAAATGATACTTATTTTCGTGTGTAGATAGTATTGAAGTTCAGAAACAAATCATTGGAGCCGTTTTCAAGAAAATCACAAAAACTGATTATACTGCGGGGAAAAGTCACTGCCTGATGGATTAGACAGAAACCTTCTCGTCTAATGCGATGGTGGTGGTAACCAGATCGGATATCGAGTTTAAGCTTTCTGCAATTTTTCGTTATTGAGATATTTTTTTCTCTCTCTTTCTATCTCAACATGGGGATCTCAAAACATCTATTTCCGGTGAAATAACCAATTTCGAAAATTTGATATATTCGTAATACTTCCTCTTTAACCGGAAGTAACAGGAACTTTGAATTTTACAATTTTTATACCAAAGGAAAAAAATCAGACAATATAATTAAATCAAATATAGATTTCCTCGGCAAAAAAAAAAAAAAATTAGTAAATAAAACAATTTTATTACCGGGTAATAAAATCGAAAATAAAATATTAGCTCTGAATTTTTTTTATTTAAAAAAAAAATAAAAAAAATTATTACTTTAAGATATTAAGTACGGCTTAAATCCTGTAAGTTATAAAAAATCTCTTTCTAAAATTGTAAGAAGAATTACAATTTTAGTTTTATCTTAAACTAAGTTGAGGTGAATAAATTTTTCTTGATAACCATTTAAATTATTAACAGTAAGTCTAAAATATAATACAAACAGAAATCGTAGAAATTTTTTTAGCCAGATATAAAAACAAGTTAAATAATTAACATTGTGGAATAGGTTTTTCGAGTTTTGTCACTTCACTTTATGCTTGGCAATAATATAAATAAATTTTTTATCTATTTAAATATTAATTCAGAACCGGAAGTGATATTATTATCTTGAAACAAATTCTGCTCTAGTCAACTAATTCTAAATCTCATTTGGTCCGGACAAAGTCAAAATAACAAGGATAAATATGTAAAATGGATGTTGGGGTAAGATAAAAAAAAAACAATTTTTATCTTTAAAACAAATAAACAAAATAAATAAATATAATAAAAAAAAAATATATAAATAAATAATTTGTTTTTCTTTTGGCTTTGTATTGTTTTGCAATATGCTTTGTAAACTGTTGGACAGAAAATCTGAAGAAGGCAATAACTTGACTGAAATGTCGGTAAAAATTCGTTTTTTTTTTACCTAAACTTAATATCAAATACAGCAGCTCTAAAAGAACATCATACGAATAGATAAATGGTATAATAGGAAAAAAAAAATTTGTTTTAATCGTTTTCGTGAATTAAGGTGTACAAGCAATAACCTGCTGGTCATTCTTCAATTTGACCTTAATTTGAAAATGTGTCTACTTAAATGCTTATAAAATATATGAAAGCAATATTATAATAAGTAATTTTTTAATGATTATTATTATGACCAACACTATAAACATTTAGTTGTAGATATGTGGGTTTACAGATATTATCACAGTTATATTTTCATTTGGTAATCACTATATTTTTAAAATTAATATTCCGGCACGCCAGCATTCCATAAATTCCAGATTTATGTAATATTTTTATGTTAATATATTTTCGAGTTATAATGGAATTTTAAATAATCTTATTGGAGAACATTTTTTGTTTTAATAAGAAGCGTTTAAACAAATAAGAAAAAATTATTATTATTATTATTATTATTATTATTATTATTATTATTTTACCTTTTATTCTTGATGCGCCGAATTCTTTCCGGTAAGATTCTAAAGAACTGGCTGTACAGACAGACGTAACGAAGCATTCTAAGTTCTCGCCTGCTAGATTAGAACATCTTGGATTCTCCCCTCTACTATAAGATCTAATACCTATTCTCGGACTCCCATATGTTACTATTTCTTCTTATATTATTGTGTTAGTGTATTATATACAATGTAAGTGTGTGAGTGTGTTTATGTGTATACTTTAAATGTGATAAAATGAGAGAAAGAAATACGCTTAAACCATGGGAGGGTGGGGATAAAAAAAAAATGTATCAGTAGATCTGTTTAAAAGTAAAATAATTACATTTGGTTTGTTTGTTTTTACAAGATCCTTTTCAATCTAGTTTACAATTCACATTCAATGCTGATGTTATAATAATCTTGTGATAAACTTGGGATTGAAGTCGTTTACCCTTTGCTAGTTTAGTTTATAATTAACATACCAACACTAAACAAACACAGCATCAAACAAAATGTTTGATGTTAATTTAATTTTTACTTTTAGATTTTTTTTTTTAATTAATTAATTAATTAATTTTTCCTTTTTGTTATTCATAAAGACATCAATCAATGAGTCAGTTAGTAATCTACTTTCAATATTTATGTTAATTTGAAAATTTCTTTTGTTAGACAAATATTCTTATCAGGCTATCCTGTGGTAGTCTATAATATCGTTAAATTGTTATTAAATAGAGCCAAAAATTACACTTTAAAAAATAAGTGCAATTTCAATTTAATCTATAGTGATCCCCAAACTGGCCAGTAAAAGCAAGAGTTTCGCTGGGAATTGCTATAGGTCCGTCCTATTCTTTTTACTCTTTATTGCACTGATATTCCTAGTAATCTAGGAAGAATTCTATATTAGAACTGTAGTTAATACAGGCCATTCTATCCGCTCATAATAATGATCCCGTCACACTTAATTCCACACAAACTGTGGTTTAGCAAATAGAGAATAAATAGAAAAATTCAAAAATGTTAATTTCATCCACCGGGTTATGGGAACACTTTTAACAATAAAATTCTCTCTAAAGGATGTACGATACTCATTTATAGAAAAAACAACATAACCTTACTTGATTTGAGAGACGAGAAGTGACCTCTCGCTATAACAATGTTGTTAAGACTACTAGGCAGGCGTTTTCTACTGTTAATGATTAACAAGAGAGTAATATATATACTGATATAATAAAAACCTTCTGGAAGTACGGTCTTTTAAACTGGGCGTTAGCCTATAGAAAAATCAGCCAGTGAAAAATGTTTCGTAAAATGTGCTATACAACGTCTATATAGACATCTCAATATCCCGTTCTTAATGTTCTAGAATAGCTAAATCCTATTCAATATCCTTTCAACCTGTTCTAATCCCTTCATCTGCTTCCTAATCTTCATTTTTATTTCTGGACATTCCCGAAGGCTTAAAAGATTTAGCCCCTTTAATGCTGCTTAATTAACGCATTTCACGGGAGTATGGACCAATGAGTTGCTTCACCTCTACTTTAATACTAACGTAATTGTTTCTTTCCTTTGCAAATTTTCCAAAGAATGTGTCTGTTATGAGTAATATTATTAATGACGAAAATAAATAAACTATAATGACTTATGGCGCGTTTACTTTTGATATTTTTTTTTTTATGTGGCAGAAGAAAGAACCTTTTATTTTGTCTGGATTTCTCTCAGAGTAACATCCCTCATTCCTTCTACAAAACATGTCGTTTTTTCAGGATCTTGGCTTCTTTCTTCCATCCTAACTCATCTATTATCTTAAACATAAGCATCAATACAAGTTTAAGTTTAAATGTTGCAGTTGAAACCTCGATTAGCTGTCTCGATGTTACAAACACTTGAACTGATCAACCACCCACTTGCAGAAATTTGCATGATTATTTACAGCTTACCCCGGCTGGCCTTATTCCCAGCTTTTGGGAACAAATTTCAGATAGTTTCCGCCACCCTCACCTTCAGAATCCACATATTGCATTCCTGATGACTTTTCTTCCTAAATGCATATTTTTAGAGAATATAAAAGAATTTCTTGACCTTTGATGAATTAAGTTAGGAAGAAATTTGGTGAGGATCGGCCAAGAAAAAACATTCAATTATGCCAACGTTTTGACAGAGTTTCCTGTCTTTATCAAGACTTTAATATACGTATAGAAAGTCGTGAAGATATGGAGAAAGAATTTTTAAACATACAGAAACATAATGTTTCTGCGATGTAACAAATGTATATGTTTAAAAATTCTTTCTCCACATCTTAACGACTTTCTATATATTAAAGCCTTAATAAAGACAGGAAACTCTGTCGAAGCGTTGGCATAAATGAATGTTTTTTTTCTTGACCGATCTCACCAAATTTCTTCATAACGTAATTTTTAAAGAACTTTTGAAAGCATAATAAAAGTTAATTTTAGTGAAACAATATTATCAAGCAGTTATTTTAATCTGACCAGGAATGCCAACTAAATGACACTGCACGTCTCTCATTCTTCTTCTATAAGATTTTTTTTTTTTTTATAAAGGACACACTACTGCGTAAGGGCAAACAAAAGTGCGCAAAAATGAATGTTGGCATAGTAGACCAACAACAATATAACCTAGTACACATACAAACCTCACACAGTGAATAAATTAAGTCATACCTTACACATGCATACTAGTTTAGCTAAAGGGACCTCTCAATACTCGATATTCCTGAAATGTCTATTAAAATTCTACAGCTACCCTATCTAACGCACACAGACCACAATCAAGCAATAAATTACTATCATGCAAAACATTCATTCCGCCTAACCAAGGGAAAGATCCCAAGACATACGCCGCTGTAATATAATATATACGTCGTTTAACAGTTCTTTATCTCTCTACTTATTGTATGGTCGTTGTTGAGTGGAAACTGTATTTTGCTCTCCGGCTATCTCCATGACATCTGATGGTAGCTGGATATGATGCCCGCTACGAAATATAGCTTTTACTTTTTTATTAATAATAATTGTAATAAAATTAGTTAACAATGAAATAAATATCTGAAGAAATAATTAATAGGGTACCACTTGCTCCGGATGTTCACTTTTGTACATTGACTTCCGCCGTAATAGAAGAGAAAAAAAAGGAGAATTTGAACAAGTTTTGCCAACATTTCCTTATATTCCCCGCTACAAACTGCCAAGCAAATCAGAATGATTCATCAGATCATGAATGATTATTCATTCATTCATTCATTCAGATCATGAATGATATTCTACAGTTTAGCAGGCTATTAAGGTTACATGTACAACCACATCAAAGATGTGCTCCAATTCTGTAAGAGTACTGAATGAAATGTTATATGTATATCTCACATTACATACACATCAGCAAGACCAACAAGAAAATATGAGGCTATAGTTAAGGTAAAAATGATTTAACTGGATGATGAAATTCTAAGAAATTAGAATTTTAGGAACACCAGCAGATGCGAAAACGAAATCCGAACACTTGGGCAAGATAACTGCACTATATTGAATATATGAAATGGGATAGTAGAGTGGAAATTTATATGTTGGCAACGACCACTTTGACAATGCTAGAGAGATCCCAGATGTAAATGTTGTTATTAATCTATTTTATGTCATGTAATGTAATAATAAACAAACAATACATTTCGTAATTTCTAATAAACTATGTTTTTTAAAAAGCATTTATATGTTTATATAATTGTGACTAATAATGCTAAGCGCTAGTGCATACTACTGATTTTTGGGGGTGATGGTTTTATAATCAATAATTATTTTATTATTGTTGTAATTGGGTTCCTCAGAACTGGAAAGCATCGAAGGAATTTTCCGTAATAGCTTGTTTCACTTCGTGGTAATCGATCAGTTTCAAGCGTACGCTCATCATCAAGATGTCTTAATAAACACTGTGATAATATAGGTTTGAACAGAACAAAATCACGGAGTGCAAGTTTCTATGTTATCTCATACATCCTGATGAAGGGTGAACGCTCGAAACCGATTGATTACCACAAAATGAAGCAGCCAATCACGGAAAATATCTCTGATTGTTTTATTTATTTATAATGTTTGTCCTTGACATACATAAATAGATATAGACATAAATACATCTTATACTAATTACACATTACACATATATACACATATATTATGAACTATGTACAACTGTTTGTGATAATATAAATGAAAATGAATTCATAAACTCAACCATATATATATGGTTATATAAATATATAAAAATATAAAGTATATAAATATATATATGGCAACCGGCTAAATAAACGCTAATTGCTTTTGCCCTAATGTATGATTGTCTGGGATTTTATCTGTCGTAGATTGCATTTTTTATATTGTTTATTATTTTTATTAATGTTTTTCATAGATATTGCTAATAAAGTCTTATCTATTTTTCAATTAAACATTAATGAGTTTAAGGATAGCGTATCCTCATTTTTGGTCATTAAATGTCCACGAGGTGATCGCAAATATGACTCGAACAAACGTCAGGACTAAATTTTCTAACACAATATTGCCTTGCAATGTTGAAAGATTAATTTTTGTATAATAATATTGGCATTGTCCCATTCATCGGAAATTTTAGCACTTGATATAAATGTTTCAATTACATTTTCTGAATTCAAATTAACTATTTCTTAAACTCTGATTGTCCCTTATTAAATTTTAAGTTGATATTATCAAGTGAAATTGAATTATGGTAGAACTATAAATGTAATTCTATATTTACGTCTATCTTTCGGTTAGATCGTGTCGTAGACTTAGGCGGATAGCCAACATGCTATATTGTATATTATTCATATTAATAATCAAATAATGTCCAACCTCAATCGAGCTCAATACCCTCCAAAACCATTCAGCTATCGTGGCATAATAATGATTCAGTTTATAGAAATACAGTATTACATTTGATTTGAACGAACATGAATAGCATCCAAGATCTTTAAAAAATCCGATATGAAACACTCATACACAACTTTCCCTTACTCAGTTTTTCTAAATTCTGACTGACCAATTTTATAGTTTGTGTTCACCAAATTTGATGAAATTCGTTGTAGTTCGTCGAAAACTGAAAAAAATGTTCTGTAAAAGCGCACTTCCGGTTTACTAATTTTCTTGAAACTCGGAATTTTTGCTAACTATTTATTTCTAAATAATTTTATTTGGATGGTAGAATTGTATAATCAACTATGATAACACTTTAGTGGAAAACATAACCCCCACCCTTCCCACCAAACCCCCTTAAATGACTTTACCAGGAGAAATATTTCAATTAAAAGTTATAGCAATTTATATGTGTAGTTCACATGCCTAGTTTAAAGAAAACCGTTGGAGCCGTTTTCAAGAAAATACCAGAAAACTGAAAAATACATTTCAGTAAAAACGCATTTCTGGTTGTCCGATTTTTTCAAACTCGGAATTTTAACAACACATTTAATTCTAATTAACATTATTTAGATGACAGTATTGTATACAGTGTGTCCCCAGGGTATGTGGATAAGACTTTTTCTCGGAAACTAAGATAACTAGAAAAAAACTAAAAAAATATACGTGTCCCCCGTAGTTTTTTGTTAGAAAACCAAATTTTGCAAATTTGTTTTGGTGCTTCCATAAGCAAGATACAGGCACCAACTTCATTTTTTCAAATGGGGAGGGGTGGTTTTTAGGGGTTAGATTCCCCTATTTTTTGTAAGAAAAATTTATTTGAACGGTATTTTTTTCTTTGAGCGATATTTTACAAGTTATGAATGAAAACATGATTCAAATAAGAAATTTCAAAATGATATTATAACGGTTTTTTAATTGAATAAGAAGAAAAGTACTATTTTATTATAAATTTTACTCCTCATTAATTACAGATCTTGCTCGAACAGGCCCCCACCATTAGAGATGCATACACATGCTTTTTTTCCTGCCAATTGTACCTTATGACCAAAGAATTACATCTTTAATGGTGGACGCCAGTTCGAACAAGATCTGTAATTAATGAGGAGTAAAATTTATAATAAAATAGTACTTTTCTTCTTATTCAATCAAAAAACCGTTATAATATCATTTTGAAATTTCTTATTTGAATCATGTTTTCATTCATAACTTGTAAAATATTGCTCAAAGAAAAAAAAACCGTTCAAATAAATTTTTCTTACAAAAAATAGAGGAATCTATTTCTTAAATAAAAACCATCCCTCCCCATTTGAAAAAATGAAGTTGATGCCTGTATCTCGCTTCTGGAAGCACCAAAACAAATTTGCAAATTAATTTAACAAATGTTAAATTTGGATTTCTAACAAAAAGCTACGGGGACATGTATTTTTTTAGTTTTTTTCTAGCTATCTTAGTTTCGTGAAAAAGTCGTTGTCCATATTCCTTGGGACACCCTGTATATATACCATTCCCTAAAAACAATTCTTTTTACTCAGAGGATCATAAAACATGTATTTCCGGTGAACATCGAAATACACCGGAAATCACACCTCTATTTTGAAAATTTTGCACAATTGCAACAGTTCCACTTACCAAGAGTAAGAGAAAGTAATATGAACAGTTTTTCTTATAAATAACCAACAAATATATTAGAGTTAAAATGAGGTGAATTAAAGGCGATTATTGTTATTACTGATAATTACAAGTTAATGAATTTATTTAGTTTCTACTTAGATGGAAGATGTTCAAAGACTTCAATTAATTGCATGCCAAATTTCGTCATAAAATTAGGTAAAATATACAAATATATGATTTTTTTTTTTTTTGTTTATAGCTTTCATAAAAACTAATATTCTACAATTAAAATACCTTTTCCAAGGGCACAAAGCGACAGAAATAATAAGTCCCATATGTAGAGAGAAATCATGCAGCCAGCCGTAAGATACACTATAGACTGGACATGACTTAGATACATCAACATCATGAAATTTACTTCAAAAGGTTATATAACCATATATGTTTCCTGTAAACTTGACCATTTATGTGTCAGTTGTCCGTCCATAACACGATTAACTATACATGGAATATTGGAGTAAATCTCTTTATATAATTCACCTATTAGATGCTGTTACAAACATGTTTTCATCCTTCTTACATATAACATATGACAATTTATTTTGTAATAACTATGTAAATTTATAATGTGTCTAAAGGCCTGATTTTTGTGGGGGGGGGGGACTTTACTACTATCATAGAAGGTCCTAGAAATATTTAGAATTTTAAAAAGTGTAGCCATTAAAGAAAGACAAATGAAGGTGACATAAACTTTTTTTATCTTGTGGCAATAGTTGGTATCTTACTGTTGTCTCCTTAACTGTGAAAAATTGGCACCTAAATACGTTAAATTATCTAAGCGTGAAGTAAAAAAAAAAAAAAAAAAATGTAGAAAAACAGAATTAAGAAAAAAAAAAAATGAATGAAATGAAAAAGCAAATAGGAAAAAAGGAAACCATCAATATCGCAAATTCGCCCGAACAGTACGCGAAATTTGTTTTTAGCATTTTAGAAGATTAAATATAATAAATTGAGAAACTAATTTAGAGAGAAAAAAAAAAAAATTCCGAATGTAAAGTTTGCATTACAAAGAGATATAATATAAAAATTCTTTGGATAGTGTTGTAAGAATTTATTATGCACCCATTAAGCTTGTTTATAAACTTAAGATGCAACCACTATTAGGACTTTTAATCCTCTTTCTTCTTAACTATTTGCTTTTATATTTATTTTTACAAGTTTAAACTTGGATATTCCGTGGCCAAAGTTACTCGTAACTTAATGTAACTTGGATAATAAAATTTTGAATCTTATTTACAGCCTTTTTTATTTTGTATTTATTTTCTTTATTCTTGTAATTACATTTGCTCCCAACGTTTCCACACTACGCATGACATTGTCTAGGGATTTTTTCTTTTTGTTTTTACAATACTCTGTTACTTGTTTGATGTGTTATGTTGATTTTAATCATAACCAATACTAAGGCCTCGTTTTATTTTATTATAATTTTAAATTTGTAACGCTGATGTGTTATAGTCATTATTTTTATATATGTGGTTTAATTTATTAAACATTTTTATTTAAAAATATTTAGCAAGGTGACTCAAAAAATTACAGCCATAGAAACTACATTATAAAGAAAAACACAATATATTACAACAAGAAAAACCACATGGTCAAATAATTAATACAATTTACAAGGCGACTAATTGTTAATAAATTAACCACATATATAAAAATAATGACTATAACACATCAGCGTTACAAATTTAAAATTATAATAAAATAAAACGAGGCCTTAGTTATTGGTTATGATTAAAATCAACATAACACATCAAACAAATAAGGGCTAGCGCACACTACAGACTAAACTATCGGCCGATAGTTTAGTCTGGTTGGAGTGGATCCTCGCACACTAGGCCAACTAAACTGTTTAGTTGGTAATTGGTGCGCAGACTGGCCGATCATCGGCCGATCACAGCTTACTAGTCAGTATTGAATGGTTGTTCCACTCAAAACCAATAATGTTCACGAGAAGTACTATTATTGCTCTTATAAGAAGAAGAATGTTGAACAAGAGGAAGAAAAGAAACAGGGAATATTGGGTGCATCCCATAAATAGTGATTGAATGTTGCAAGGAAAGTTTTACACACTCCATACTAAACTAGTGGAGTACCCAAAAAAGTTTTTCGTTTATTATAGAATGAGCATAACCAGTTTCAATGAACTTGTTAAATTAATTGGACCGTCTATAATTGATTATATGAAGAATGTTATGTAGTTCCCGCCGATTAAAGTCGGCGAGTCTGCGCATGCCAGTTGCTAACCATAGCCATTAAGAATCGGCCGATAGTTGGCAGACTTTTTAGTTGAAAGGGAATCGGTCAGCCCATCAAACTATTTAATCGGCCGATTTTTTTATCGTTTGGTGTGCGCACTCCCATTTCTCTTGTTAGTAATTAAACAACCAGACTAAACTATCGGCCGATAAAAGTCTGCAGTGTGCGCTAGCCCTAACAGAGTATTGTAAAAGCAAAAAGAAAAAAAAAAAACCCTAGACAATGACACGTATAGTGTCGAAACGTTGGGAGCAAATGTAATTATAAGAATAAAAAAAATAAATACAAAATAAAAAAGGCTGTAAATAAGGTTCAAAAATTTTATTATCCAAGTAATAATCAAAATAATAAACAGCCAAAAAACTTCAACTAAAATTAATGTAACATTTGGGGGGGAGGGGAACGAAATGCAAACAACCGTCACTACTAAATCTTCTTTCAGAGAAATCGGCGTAGGAAATATATTATGCGAAAGATCTGAAATCAAGGTAAATTTAATAGAATCCGAAGAGAGGGATCTAAAGCAGAGAGAGAGAGGCACAAAAATTGACAAGTCTAGGCAGTTTAGGCCAGACTAGAGTGGGAGAATCTGTTTAAATACAATTAGTCTTGCAACAGTTCATAAACAGTCACAACGCGTCAACAACCTTTCTCTTTATTCACTCGAAATCTCTCACTACCATTTTATATATTGCGCGCAAAAGAACAGACAGTTTGTGTTACCTTATTTATTATACAGTGTTCAGCTTTATTTCCAGTTTATTTATCATTCTAATCCAATTCTCTCCTTCTAATAATATCCATTATAATATAAATGATGCAAACTTTTCTGGTTGAAATAGATCCTACATCAGACTTTTCGAGAATTTGCACAAAATTCTAGTGTTGATGTTGAGATAGTTGTATACAAGTACAAAAACAAAATTTTATTGTTTTTTTTTTTTTGAGTAATACAACTCATGCAGTAAGAGTATAGAAACAACAGTTAGGATAAAATAAAATAAAATGCTTTGTTTCTGAGTAAATAGAATTAAATAAATTGTTTTTAAGTAATAAACTCATAATAAAAGTTAGGCAAAAAATAAAATCAAATACCTTCTAATTTAGTAATAAGCTATTCGGCATGATTCACTAAAGAATATAAACTTACTAAATAATTCTGGTATTATCAATAAAAAAGTTAATATATCATAGATTATGAAAAGATAAGTAAAGCTATTCAGTTCCACTTTTTATTTTTACTGTTATATTACAAGGTAAATTATTAATACTTATTGAAGCATTAACCATCTTAACCTCAGAGTAATAAGTAAATAGAGTAGTAAGTAAAGGGTAATAAGTAAAAGATAGTTACTTTCTAGAAATAAGGTAGAAGTTAGAAAGTAAAAGTCTAAATCAAAATTAATATATTACTAGGAAATATAAAATTACGATCGTAAAATAGAGACATAAAATAAAATACAGAATTAATTGTGACTGAAAACCTCTCATATTTAAATACTGAAAGATGGAGATTTTATTCTTTCAGTAAGAAACTTCTGGGAGCAGTAGCTCCACAGAAATAGTTATATGATAAATCGGCCTGGGCAAAGGACTCAATTATAAGTAATTTTTCGAATGCATCAGTATGACAGGACAAATCTAGTTTTAAGTTTTCCTATAAATGAATTCTTTATTGGCATTAGTGGCGGGCATTCAAACATAAAGCCAATTAGGCTTAAATAACTTACACAGAATGTTTGACAAATAACGGAAAAATCAAATGTATATTTATACAGAGTTTGAATCCGGTATTTCTCCTCTTTTGCTTTCGTTTAATCAAAAATCTTCGGGTTTATGGGGGATTGGCCCATACACCCTAGCATAGTGGAGGGGCTGCCCCCGTCAGGCGTCTATCTTCACTTTGGTGCTATAGGGAATAAAGCACCTCCCAATCCTTTGTTGATCCAGTGAAGTTGCACCGATTGTCGATTGTTTGGCTCATAGTTAAGACTAATCTCCAAGGGGCACCACGTGGAGGCAACCGACTTCACCCCCAAAGACAAGTTGAATGCAAGGTGTGCGGCATCTGGAAGGTTGTTCCAAGCTATCAACCAAAAATTCATTAGCAAAAGAGAGGTCTCTAAGCGAACGAAGCTAAGGATTTTTAATTCAATATGCCTCCCTACCCTCACATATGGATGTGAATCCTGGGCCCTCACGAAAAGCTGCAAAAGCCGTCTACAAGCGGCGGAAATGCGATACCTCCGCAGAGTGGAGGGTAAGATAAGAAGGGACCGAGTCAAGAACACTACTATTAGGAGTAATCTGGGTTGTGGAGCGAATCAGACGCACCCAACTAAGATGGTTTGGGCATATTATATGGATATCCTAAACGAGCCTATGAAGCCAGGTGTACTGGTAAGAGACCAAGAGGAAAAAGAAGAATCATCTGGCTAGATAATATTACAGAATGCCTAGCGGAAACTGGCAAGACAGTAGGCAAGGCTAAATCAATGGCCAGAGATAGAGACGGATGGCGACTCTTTTGCGAATCCTTTACACTGCAAGGTAGATGAGGAAGAGAATAAATAAGTAAGTAAGTAAGTATATTTATACAGTTTTAGACATATACACACATTTGATAACTATAGAAGCTATGATAAACTAATAAGAAGCTATGACAGGGTGTCCCAAAAATCAGAAGTTCAGTCATTAAGAAATCTGCAATTTTTTTGTTCACAAGTGAACATAATAATAATAATAATAATTTTTTTCCGCGTCCTAATCTGTGACAAAAAAATCTGTCATAACAATGGAATCTATTTGGACAAGAGTTAGAGATATAGATGAAGCGGCTGGTCACATGACCAACCCAAATACGCATTCTCAAAAAACGTATTGATTTGATTTCTTGTAAACAATAAAAATGTACCTACAATAAATATTTAACATTAAAATAATACGTTGCGGCTTGTAAAAAGTAAGTTGGGTGAAGGAAAAGTAGCGATAAACATAACCAAAATTTTCATTAACCGTAGGCAGTCCAAAAAAATAATATGTCCAGCATATGTAGACAAAATATTTGTTTCAAAAAATATTAACCTATTTGTTTCATAAAATATTTAATCTAATGTAGTTTTGCATTATTTATGGCTACTTTAAGGTAATGAAGTTTAAAGGCTGTCCACGACCTAATTTGGTAGTTGGACGTTAAGCCCGTCAGAAAAAATAGACATTTTTATACTTTACTTAATGAAGTTAAAATAAATAAATAAAAACTAATCACTGTTTGATGAAGTTTACCAATAAGTAATTGTTGAATAAACAACAAAGTTCACGTGAATATTTAAAAAATAATACATAATTATAATTTAATTATAATACTATGATTTTTTTTATTTTTATTTTTATTGATATTTATTTACACCTGTTATAAGCTTAACAATAGTAAATTTGTTATTTGTGGACAATTCATAGAAACAGGAGCGGAGAAGTCACTCAGTAGTGAAACTCCGAGTTGCAGTAAGTAGATCACGAGGCCACTGACGTTTTAGTCTTCTTGTTGAATTTATAGGGTTAGTTAGGGATGCAAGTTCACGGACGAGAGGATTGACATGAGATGATAAACTGTTGTGGAATCTGTTGTAGCGGAATAGGATTTCTTGACAGACGTATGGCATATTTAAGTCTGTGTGATTGTATGATTGGAGACAAAGAAAGGAGCTGAAACGATTTTGCGGAGGATTTTGGATTGGAGTTTGGTTTGGATACGATTATAATTAGATCGTTTGGTTGAACCCCACAGTTTGCCTTAAGTCCCAATAGGTTTAAGTATGACTTTGTAGATTAGAAGTTTGTTATGTAGTGGAAGAACAAAATCGAAAAATAATAGTTTAAAGTTTCTGAATATTTTATAGTATCCAAAATTGTATTTTTGTTAATATTTTATAATTATTTTAGTGCTGTGAATTTACCTTCAAAAAGTATGTATTTTAGAACCAGGTATATTAAATCTGGTCATTACTAAATAGAAAAACAAAGGCACAAAAATCCCGTTAGGGCAAACCTTTGTAAGAAAATCCCACCGCTGCCACCAATGTAATGTAATGTGTGTTGAGTGGTATTTGCAGTAGTGGTAGTGTGTAGCACGAGCGTTTTAGTGAAAAGGGCTTATAAGTTTGTAATTTTAAAAGAGAATGAAGTCTAGTAATAATAAGGAAGTCACACTGTTTTTCAAAAGATATATTCTCTAAGAGAAATTAAGTTAACAACAATATGCTTATAAATTAATTGGAATAATTCTTAAAACTTGATACTGGCTCTGATGTTTTCACTTTGATAGCTAGAACGAGTCTGTCTTAAAATATCTCTTCTCTTTGTTTCAATTCCTCCCCTGTGTGAAGAAGGGGTAGTACAGTACAATGCCATAATTGTTCTTGAACCGTACGAGTAACTGTAATGGTATTACCTGGCTGTCCTTTTGCAACATATTTTGATAATTTAGATTTATTTAAAATTTTAATATTATTTCAAGTTTCTTGCATCCAATGTGATGGATGCAAGAAACTTGAAATAATATTAATTTTAAATAAATCTAAATTATCAAAATATGTTGCAAAAGGACAGCCAGGTAATACCATTACAGTTACTCGTACGGTTCAAGAACAATTATGGCATTGTACTGTACTACCCCTTCTTCTCACAGGGGAGGAATTGAAACAAAGAGAAGAGATATTTTAAGACAGACTCGTTCTAGCTATCAAAGTGAAAACATCAGAGCCAATATCAAGTTTTAAGAATTATTCCAATTAATTTATAAGCATATTGTTGTTAACTTAATTTTCTCTTAGAGAATATATCTTTTGAAAAACAGTGTGACTTCATTATTATTACTAGACTTCATTCTCTTTTAAAATTACAAACTTATAAGCCCTTTTCACTAAAACGCTCGTGCTACACACTACCACTACTACAAATACCACTCAACAACATTACATTACAAAGTGTTAGGTAAGATCGTTTGTCAAGTAATGGCATCAGCATTTTATAACGTTGAAGCAGTGCCTGTCGTTTGAGTCTGGTATGTGGATTCCAGGTAAGGCGTCGGTCCAAGTATAGTCCTAAGTAGCGAACTTTTTGTACTGGGGGATAAGGCGACATTGTCATAATAAACTGGGGCAGAAGTGAATCATCTGAGAGTGAAGGAAATTGTTTGGCTCTTTTCAGCACTAATTTTGATTCCCCATTTGTTGAACCATTTTTGGAGTGAATTCAGGTGCGCCTGTAGATTACGAGTTGCTATTACGGGATCTTTTTGTGTAGCAAGAATGGCGGTATCATCAGCGAATGTGTAGAGAGTGGAAGTATGTGGCATAGTTGGCATATCAGCTGTATAAATGGAGTAAAGGACGGGTCCGTATACTTCCTTGGGGAACACCAGCAGATATGGGAAGGAAATTTGAGAAGTATAATCTATAGCTGACCCTAAAGTAGCGGTCAGTCAGGTAGGATTTAGCACTAAGGAATAAGCTTGTGGTAGGAAACCTCTCAGCTTCCACATCAAGCCCGGATGCAAGCACGGATGACATCCAAGAACGCTGCCGCGCAATATTTCTTCTGCTCAAGAGACGAAGAGATGACATCTACAATACGATGGCACTGCTGAGTGATAGAGTGTGTAGCTCTAAATCCGAATTGATGATCTGGAATGATGTTACGTGATTGAAGAATAAGATATAATCTTTTTAATATTTATTTTTCTAGGATTTTTCCCATTATACTATGATTATTACTATGGTATACTATGATTAAAGGCGAATTTACATTAATAAAAATCAGAATTAAAATATACACCACATATATAATCAACTAAATATTGCAATGCAGGTGAATATAGAAAGCATAAAAGTGAATTAACCGGAGTATCACCAAATGTTATTTGCCCAAAAAGTAAGAACAGTGTTACATTCATTATATGAGGATAAGTCGTTAGCCTATTTAAAGTGGTAGAAATACTTAAGAGAAGGCCGTATTACTTTTATATTAAACACGCGAAACAAAGATTTGCTGAAATAGCAATTGCTTAATGTTACAATTTATTTTGATGAAACCCTAGGATCAATGCATATTAATTTTTGATAGTGCTAAACAGTTTTTTAACAATAGCATAGAATCATGTAGTATTGGTTAGGAACATATTATGCTAATAATTAAAATGAACATAATGAATTCAGGCAGTAATTACAAAAAGAAGAATGTCTTTTTTAAAATATTAAGCAAGAAGTTTTAATATATCTTATAATAAAAATTCCATATAAAATGACCAGATAATGATAAGGATGACCAGTTGAAGAGAAAGTTCATTTTTTCCAAGCTTAACACAGAACAGCAGCGATAACGCATAATATTATCGGATTATTCAAATTGTATAACTTATTCGACCTTATTTAATCTAATATGAAAAAAAAAAATCTATAATTTTTAAATCTAATTTAAAATTCATAGGAAAGACAAAGTGGAACGACGAAGCGCCCGAAGGTTAGTGGGCGATCAGCCATATATCAAATTCAACGATCATGCCCAATCAAGAATCCCTGACATTTCGTATTTCCATACTTCCGTTTACCAATGTCATCATATACTATAATTTTTACTTTTTCTTACTATTGCTTCAAGAAGAAGTATTGGGATCGGCTCAAATTTTTGAATTTGAGTTCTAGTGAAGTGTATATATATATATATATATATTATATATATATATATATACAGGGTGTAACAGCAACCTCTGGCAATACTCGGCATATGGTTTTTCACTTTATTTGGAATAAAAAATTTCTAATAAACCATGTCCGATTCGTTCGCCTTCAAAAGTTATTCTTCATTTTGGAAAATTTTCAATTTTCCTACTTTTTCTCATAAATTGATTATATCTCAAAAAGTTTTTAACATAAATCATATTCAATTACATCTTTGGAAAGAGCAAGAAATTTCCTATAAGAAACAGAAGTTTTATTTTAATTTAATTAATTATAAGGTTTTTTTCAGTGACTTTAAACTCAACTCTACAGCGCTTCGACAGTTCAACACGACTTTTCAATAGTATTTTCTTATAAATTTCTTTAAGGCTAGCGTATGGTCCGGTTACAGAAAAAATATCTACATTTCACCAGCTCTTTCCAACGATAATAATATCGTGGGGTTTCTTTCTTGTTTTCTTAAAGAAAATGAGAAATAAATGTAAAGAAAACACAAAATGAAAATTGAGAGCTGTTACAAAAATATCACAAGATTAATTAATAATCCTGTAACGAACTTTGGAATTATTATCTCACGATAGAAATTCGTCCAGTTCTAATAAACAGAAACATTTAGTCGTGATTTAGCTGGTCATACATTCAAAATGCCGGAGTTCTTTGTCATAGAATAGCGAGATATGGTTTTTATTTGTGGGTTTTGTAACGGTACCGCGGAAGCTGCAGCTGAGTATGCTAGCCGTTGGCCTAACAGGAAACCATATAAGCAGCCAGGGGAAACCGGTTCCGCGAGAATAAACTACCGATGAAACTGATCGTTCTGACGACGTTCTGGTTGCACGGAGATTCTCGTCACTCCAATAGTGCATGTTGCGGGTGTTTAAAGAACCATTTCGAGTAAGCGTCGCCTCATCGGTCCACAAAATGTTTTGGGGGAAACGACGATTCTGGGCTGTTTGTTGTAGCAGCCAAATACAGAATTGAGTACGACAGGCGTAATCACGTTCTAGCAAATACTGTACTTGCTGCACGTGATACAGATATCTACCATCCCGTCGAAGATACCTGTGCACCGTCTGATGTGACAAACCTAGCGATAATGGCACTCTGCGTGTGCTAAGGGTAGAATCGTCATCAAACACATTCAAGATGCGTTGACATGAATTTTCGTAAGAACGATCAAGTTTCCTCGGTAGTTTATTCTCACAGAACCGGTTTCCCCTAGTCTTTAATACGCTGCTTATATGGTTTCCGATTAGGCCAACGGCTAGCATACTCAGCGGCAGCTTCCGCGCTGCCGTTACAAAACCCACAAATAAAAACCATATCTCGCTATTCTATGACAAAAAATCTGGCATTTTGAATGTATAAATCACGACTAAATGTTTCAGTTTATTAGAATTAGACGAATTTCTATCGTGAGATAATAATTCCAAAGTTCATTACAGGATTATTAATTAAACTTGTGATATTTTTGTAACAGCTCTCAATTTTCATTTTGTGTTTATTTTACATTTATTTCGCATTTTCTTTAAGAAAATAAGAAAGAAACCCCACGATATTATTATCGTTGGAAATCTGGTGAAATGTAGACATTTTGTCTGTAACCGGACCGTACGCTAGCCTTAAAGAAATTTATAAGAAAATACTATTGAAAAATGGTTTTTAACAGTCGAAGCGCTGTAGAGTTGAGTTTAATGTCTCTGAAAAACCTTATAATTAATTCAATTGAAATAAAACTTCTGTTTCTTATAGGAAATTTAATGCTCTTTCCAAAGATGTAATTGAATATGATTTATGTTAAAAACGTTTTGAGATATAATCAATTTTATGAGAAAAAGTAGGAAAATTAAAAATTTTCCAAAATGAAGAATAACTTTTGAAGGTGAACGAATCGGACCATGGTTTATTAGAAATTTTTTGTTCCAAATAAAGTGACAAACCATGAAGTATTGCCAGAGGTTGCTGTTACACCCTGTATATATATTTAGAGGTCTCCTGAACACGAAAGAGGTCGTTTAGAAATTCGCCTTTATACGTCTATGTGTGTGTTTTGCCATTTAAATAAAAAATGGCTGGAAGTTCAGAACAGGTTTTTTCATTTAGTTTCCATAAATGGAGTGTCGGATATGGCGGTTGGTAAACATGAAAAACAAAATTACACAAACTAATAATTTATATTTTAACGATACTAGTGAGAAGAAAGGGTAAATAGAGGACACAGTGACTGTGCAAAGAGTGATATGTTTTGGTGAAGAACGTAGAATGGTAGCGTTAGTTGATGGGAGTTCGCTGGAGCGAGACGTGCCTAGTTAGAACTCTCGCTCGTTCTAACCAGACGGTGGCTAGTGTGGCTTGATGAAGACTCTCTAGCTTTAGCAGAGAGTGAATTGAGACTGGTAAGCTATTGAATGCTTGACTGGCTATTTGCTTCTTTGTTGCTTGTTTAGGCTTCTTCAATATTGGTTTAGCTCTTCAAGATCTTGCAACTTATTAAAATTTTCAAATTGCGTATTTTTTTTACATTTCTCCTGCTTGGAGACAGCTTCTTGGGGGAAGCTTAACTTCCAAGTTTAGCCCATTTGTCCCTTACAGTGAACTGGACTTGACAGAAGGGATAATCCTAGTTCAAGTGCGCCTGCAGGGCATGATGCTAGCGCTTTGATATGGCTTGTTTCAAAAACAGGATTCCAGCTCTTGAGTGGAGAATCATCTTATTTGAAATATTTTTTTCCAGAAAAACTCAATTTAAGGGAAGGTTTGGAGAAGAGACTGATCCATTGAGCGTCTAAACTACCATTTCAATGCAACATAGTAACGTTGGACTTACAATCAGAGAAAGCACTAAAAGAACCAATCAGAAAATTGCTTGGCAAATGTTAGAGACATTTTCTAGTTTGGATTGTGACTGCTTTGTTATTTTTTTTTTTTTTTTAATATTAACTTTATTTTTACTTTTCTATTATTGCTGTAAGTGGAACTATTGTTTTCATTTCAAATTTTCGATATCGAGTGGTCACCGGAAATATATGTTTTCAGTAATTAATCTGTCTGAAGTTATTAATCGCAGGAAGTTGGGAAATAGGAAAAAAAAAACATTTTACTTACCCTGAGCTGTAAGAGCAAATATTGCAAACGTGCAACTTTTTTTGGAAATTTGGAAATCATAATTCAATTTTGAGTTTTGAATACATCATTCGTGGTACCCAGAAAAAACTTGTTTTTTAACAAATGATGCTGTGCGTTTAAAAAAAAAAAATAACCTAGGAAACAAAAAATGCAGGAAATTGGGACATGATGATTCTGGGTAGCTCCATCGACCGTCGAAAGTTTCAGTCAAACGAAGTGCAACTGTATTGGAATCAGATGTCTTGAATAGTGAGTAGAAGTGAAGAATAAGCGGATGTTAGTTAGAGAATTGTTACTCGAAATACGAACTACTGAATTTACAAAAATAGACTATATTTTACCAATAATTTAAAGTGTTTGAAATAATAACTACAATTAATTTAAAATGATTGAAATAGTAACTAAGATGCACAACTGTAAATGATTGTGAATAATAATAATTATATGTTTAAACCTTGAATAGGGACGCGCTCGCGATGTGATACTGATGTATATCTGATATAGTATTGATGTATAACTGACGTAGACTGGTATAATACTGATATAATACTCATATAATAATGATCCCCTCTTCCAGTGGGCGACGTTTATATTGGTATCACTCACACATTGATAGGTATTAAGTACTTGCCACACTAAGACATCTCTTGCTGTATGTTGACCTTAGTTAGGTCGGTGACCACCAGGGTCGTGACAGATGGTGGCCAATCGGTGATTATCAAAGACTGTTTGTTAATAGATGGTAGCCAGGTGGCCTTTTGAGTGTTCGTTGACCCTTGTATGAAGGGAATACCGGCCAGGTGGCTTCGGTACACTGGCTGTATAATGACCCCTGTTTGAAAGGGTGTTAGCGGCGTTCCTTTGACCGTGTGTTGACCCTTGTTTGAAAGGGTTTTTGTTTGCCGCGGTTCTTGACCTGAAGGTAGCGGCTGGCTGGAACCACTAGTTATAATTTTTAGATTTATAATTTAAAAAGTATATCTTTTACTTCTTGCTATCACATTGCTATCACATTACACAACTTTACTGAATGTTTCTTGAGTTTTTAGCGATTCTCTCAAAAAAATACACTCCAACGATTTTTTCCAAATTTTGCACTCCATCCATTCATAAATATAGTTTTATTGCAAAAGTTTTTCTGTTACTGCAAAAGATTTCTGAAAAATGTTGTGGTAGTTGTATTGTTATAACCTACCCTCTAAAGTGCCAGTCCCTTCCTAAGATCTGTCTAATACTAAGATACATTAAAAATTTAAAGTTTAATCAGAGTAAGATTAAGAATTCAGAGCTAATTACACTTATATAACGCTCTCAACCTATAACAAACTTTTTTTAGAAAACAAATTTGGTTATATATTCCGGAGAAGACGAAAGATTTTTTTACAAATATTAGATTTTACCACGCACATGTAAAAAAAAAACAAACAATATTTTGAGGGTTTTATAGGCCAGCGTTCTGTCCACAATGTGGTTAATTCAGTTAATTGTATTAGGTAGTATTATTTATGAATATATATGTTTCAGTTAATATAATTTTTTTCTTTCATTTTATTATGTTTTATTTTTTTTTAAAAACTGATACAAGTTACACTGAGCAATTCAAACTATATACACTTTAATGTTGTTTGTGTACAAATTTGAAACCTAGTTTTTACAGCTTTTCAGTTAAAATCAACAATTGTTAAGAGGGATCACAAGTAGTTGGTGCCAAGCCAGAGAGAGAGGCCTATAAATAGAACTAATACGAGGCAAATTCTAGCAAACAATATATACAACTTTGATTTTTTTTTTTTAATTGATTTTATATCCTTCATCCGCCCCTATAAATAGTTAATTATTTATTTGTAAATATAAAAAATTAAACAATTTGTATTTTGAGACACCATTTCACCATTTGAATAATTATATTACACTATTTGAAATACGACGTAGTTCTTCATATAATGAAAGTATTCAGTAAACTAAAGTTAAATAATACATAATACTGTACATAGGAATCCCAAATTTATTTTATTGTAGAATTTCTTTGATAAAAAAATCATTTTCCTACATTATTTTGTAGATTTTCTCAGGTTAAACGGCCAATCTTCAATCAGGGACGCGTCAAGACTCGAAAAGAAAAATAAAGGAAATAAAAATCTGAAAATGAAATATTCCCACGGTTTTTTTCTTAACTCAATTATTCTAAATGATAAACGTTCTTCAAACACGCTATTTTTACAAAAAAAATTTAATGTCCTGAGCATTACATTTTAAAACTGAGTAAGGCAAAAATATTTTGCTTGATAACATTAATAAAAAATCAAATGTAATCAAAAAGTTGAGTACAATATTTACTCAAAGTGTTAAGTATAAAAAATGTTTGAGGAGTACTCAAATATTGAAATATTTGAGTGCAGAAAATACCTGAACACAAAGATATTCAAAACGTTAAGTAGAAGATTTACTTGAGTATAAATTGTACTCAAAATACAGAAAAATACTTGTTTACAAATTCTATCCAAAAAGTTACAAAATGTACTTGATGTAACTAAACAAAATGTACAAAATATACCCAAACATATGAACTTATTGAATGGATGGGTCCGCAATGCTGGACAACATTTGGTATTTTATCCATCGTAGCATGCATATTCTTTTTTATTCCTGACCGGTTTCGGAATTTCATCGATTGTCAGAGCAAATTCATCAAGTTCGTGTAGAGAGATCACTTATACGCAATGTTTCTGTTACACACACCTTGTTGGTTTGTAGATTTGTATGTGCCCGGGGGGGGGTTATAAACATACACCCACATAGTAACATAACCTTATAAACTCCCGCACATACATATCAACAAACCAATAAGTGTGTGTGCAACAGATAAATTGCGTGAACTTGCGTAAAGTGGAATTCTCTATACGAACTTGGTGAATTTGCTCTGACGATGATGATATCAGGAATAAAGAGAATACGTATCTACGACGGATAATATACCAGATATGTACATATGTAATGTATCTATGTGTATAACATATACTGAATTTCTCTTCTTTTTTTTTAAGTCTGTATATAATGTCTGTACGTCTGAAGTCCCTCTGTTTGTCTATACGACTTTATCCTAGTGGCTAGGCTGTATTCGTTGTTTGAACCCCTTCGAATAACGAATAATTATTTTGCCGCTGGCCCGGCTCCCGAGAGTTTCCAATAACATCCCGCCACGCTCCCAAGAACCGGCGGCGCCACGAGTTAAGTTGCTATAATAATTACAATATAATACAATTTTATAAAAACAATATAAATAATATATACACACACAATATATATATATTATACGCATAATGTGTTGTGTATATGTGAGTGTACTTGGGGGTAATATATTAAATAGAACAGATGAAGCTGTATCCTGATTTTCCGGGTTTTTTATTAAACAAAGGAACTAAGAGGGAGATTTAGTACAGTTACAATTCTTTATGTTTCCCGAAATATTTTGGAAACGGTGCGTTGTAGCTAAATTTGGCTTCTCTCCACCCTTCCGAAGGGGGCATTTATCACGAGGGGGTTGCATTAGTCCATAATCCAAATTAGTTCTACACAATTTAAAAGACCATTCAGCTCACTGCCCAGGGATGGTTTGGAATATGGACTAAAGGCAACCCCATAGTATTATTATACATCATTTTAAAGATCTCGCCAATAACAGGCCCCCCCACCCCCACCCAAAAGGAAGACCAAATTTGGCAACGATGTACCTTTTCCAAAATATTTATGAAAATATAAAAAAATTGCAACAGTACTAAACCTTTCTCTTTAGTTCCCCAGTTTATAAGAAAATGGAAAATCAGGAGCTTCTGTGATTTTATGCAATTTACCCCAAACACACTCACGCAACATACTGGCGACGCAAACACAAAATAAATTGCTTTAATAAAAATTTGATGAAATTTCTAAGTGATGTGATAATTTTGCGCCATAATATAATGGCGAATTTATTAATTTCATTAGGTAATACTACTAAATATTATGATTCATAAGCCACTTGCCTGTAAGGGCAATTAAAAGAGAATATTAATATGAATAATATAACTTTCATCTTGGACTTATAATTTGTGAATGTCGGACATCAATTGTGAATTTCAATTGACAAAACAATTGCAATTGATTTATTAACTATTGACAAGGTAATATTTACATAAAATGTAAATTGTAAAATGGGATAAAAATATACTTATTTAATCAAAAATTTTCAATATGATGTAAGAAACAAAAAAAATTCATTAATAACAATATAGATAAATAAATGTTAACATAAGTTTGTGAACAATATAAAAGGTACACTTGTAGTAGCACACAATCTGGGATTAATTTGAAATAAATAATGACTTGTTTGAGTGTTGCTAGTAGTTCACGTATCGCTCTAAATATAAGCCTATAGCATCGTATTAGATGTGCTAGATAAAATGTTCACGCCCAAAATAGCACACCAACAGATGTGGATTTACAGTTTCTGTATGACAAAAATAGCCACCGAAACTAACCGTAGAAATATTTCTATTTTTTGTATTTGTGTATAAGTATATAATACTTTCTAAATATATAAGTATTGTATATATATATTGTAATATTTATCATACATTGATATGGATAATTGTAAATATTATACGTAATTAAAATTTTAGTTAATTGATTGGAATTAATTGAACACGCTTTATTTTTGATTGATAGGCTCTGCTAGCGGCCCTTATTTATAAAATCACATAACTTACCGTAAAATTAAACAATGTTATGAATAAAGAAAATAAACAGATTTTTAATTAATTAAAACAAGGAACTTTTTTTTTGGTTCTGTTTACGCTAAAGATTTTTTTTAATGAAACTTTTAAACGTTTCTCGTTTGTTAAATTTGTTATATGCGCTTTTGTAGTAGCATAATCTATTTCAGGAAACTTTACCAAAATTATAGTAGCTAAATTTTTACACTTGCATCTAAGATATTATAAATTATTACAATAATGATTATGTATTCCACACTTACACTCTTCGGCTAGATCGATGACATATGTGGGAAGAAAGTTAACAACCAATGGGTTCCACCCTACTTTACTGAGCAAAGTATTGTGTGTGGCTGCCAAATAAGGTACTGGTGCCATCCCTGCTCCAGTGGCCACAGATTGGAAAGATGTAGGGTAAAGCTAGGAGAGACGACGCGGTAGCAGAGAAGCCGCAGGCTTTACTTCTCTTGTTTGCCACCACGTGGAGTCATGGAAGTTAGTCGAGGAGTAGAGAGATCAGAAGTGAACATATTGCAAAATTCTTCAGTTATTTTGTGTGTTCTTCTGTGTTCTAGGAACATTTATACGCATCAGCGTGTGTTTTCATAACGTAAATTTTCATAACGCTTAGTACATTTTTTAAATTTTTTTATATACAATATTAATTCCAGCTCCAATGAAAGATTTCCAGCAGTCATTAAAGTTGGACTCGTAGACATAGTGTTCACCAAGTTTCATGTCGATCAGCCATGTTACCTTCAGGAGAGGCTAGGAGAGGTCTCCTACCTATGGTGAGTGATCTAACCTACCATAGTAGGAGAGGCGGCCAAATGTAGTGTATTTGTATTTTGTTTCTGGAATAAATGAGAATGTCTTTATTTTGAAAAATAACATTTTTTTGCAGATAATAGTAGTTGACATATGTTTTATAAGAATTATCTCTTTATTATATCTCCTATATTTTGATACAGCGCATAACTATTTTGAAATGTGCGTCATCTCTCCTAGCTTTACCCTATATTGAATATGGGCCGCTAATGAACAAAGCTGTCGATGCGCCCAAAAAGAAAAAAAAACAATAATTATGTTAATTTTTCTTCCTTATTGTCTAAGATAATCTCTTCTATGCTTGGGTATAAATGTTCCTTATTTCAAATTGCTATGCCTTAATATATATTGTGTGTGTGTGAGGGGGGGAGGGGTAAACATAACAACTTTTATAAAAAAAAAAGTCATCAATAATTCAAGGAAATTAATTTTCAGAGATTCTCTGAGGGTCTTTAATTCTATAACTTAAGAGAAAGGAAATGAATATAACAAAATATAAAATTATGATTCCAGAAGATAGCGCTGATAACGTTTGAAATCTAACTTCTCATATTGATTAGAAACGCTAAAATCAATTTTTCTAGACAAATTTTGCAGATAAAGTATTTGCCATTTTCACAACAATTTCAAAAAAACTAGAAAACCTATTCAGCAAAGTACCATTTCCGATATATCGGTTTTCTTCAAAATTGAAATTATAATACTGTTTCAAATGTATCTTAATACTATATAAGCGATACAACTATACAATAAACTGAGCATTTTGCTGGAGAGCTTAACGATACTGCTTGCACCAAAAAATCCGAAAAATACATTTTTCTTGGATAAACGATTTAAAAAGTAAAAGTGAAACGCATTTATGTATTCATGTAGGAAGTTTAAAAGAAAATGGTTGGAGTCATTTTCAAGAAAATCACTAAAAACTAAAATAATTCATTAATAAATTTGCAATTCTGGTTGGTCAATTTCTTTTGTCAAATGTGATGATCTTACGTAAGCGAACTAAAATGATTTTTGTTATATCCTATGAATTTTTTTTCTTTTTTGAAATATTTTCTTCCTATACATATACATAGAGCATTCGTTATATTTTTTTTTCAAACTCAAGGCATTCCAAAACACATATTTCCAGTAAAAACTCGATTTTGGAGAAAATTGAAACATTCGCAATAATTAAAACATTCCAGATAACTGTTATAAATTATAACATTATAATGTTCATCATTCATTGGTGGAAGTAATTACTTTATGATGATGACTTAATGATGTCCAAGCATATCTAAGCCGAATTATTCGCTGGTGTACGAAGCCCTAGAACATATTCGGAACTACAATGAACCTAAGAAATATTTTATTGGCTCCGATTCAAGGAGCTCACTGGAGATGATAGGCAATCGGGACTCCGATAGTTTGTTGATTCGGTGCATATATACGCTCTTGGAACTATGCCTACGAGAAAATAAAGAAGTCTCCTTTATTTGGATGCCCGGTCATGTAGGGATAAGAGATAACGAATCTGCCGACAAAGCTGCAAAAGAAGCGGCATCAATGACTTGTAGAGACGAACGTGTCCTTGCAAAGCTTGGAAAGCTTTTCTAAAAAAACTGGGAAAAGAAATGGCAATCAGTGTAACTGTCAAGTAAACTAAGGAATATCAAGGGTACCTCAAAATGGTCAACCTCAAATCGAGAGTCTCGGCGAGAAGAAGTTGTCCTAGCGAGAATGAGACTCGGTCACACCATGTTGACACACAGCCACATATTCCGAAGAGAACCTCAGCCGGTATGCAGCGCTTGCAATACGACATTAACGATCCCGCATATTCTATTGGAATGTTCGAAATATGTAAACGCGCGGGGAAAGGTAAATTTGCCGACCAGTCTTACAGATGTATTAGGAGCCAATAAGGGGCAATATCAATAAGACTTTCGAATATCTTAGGGAGGTTCATGTATTTCATTTGTTGTGAAACTAGCTGTACATATGTAAGTGTTTAGTTGTTTGCTGGTGTCTTGTGTATAGGTATTTATTTTATAAGTGATATAAGGGAGTAGAGGAATATGATTAGACCTAGATTGTGGGTTTGCTGTAGAAATTGTTAGACTGGTGGGTATGGATCTGCATCCCGGATGAGTCCTTACAAATTAGAAACAGGTGCAAAAGACCATAGCTATTGTGCACCTTAAAAAATCCAGAAAAAAAGAAAAGAAAAAAAAAGATAATGTCCTATCTGCACAGAGGAGGCGCCAGCCAAATGAAATGGCGAATGTGGTCAATATAGGCTAATTTAACTGATAAACAAAGTAATTCATTGTGTTGTTGTGGTTGGTTCCGCAGAGCTGGAAAGCATCAGAGATATTTTCCGTAAAAGCCTGCTTCTTTTTGTGGTCATCGACCGGTTTCGGGCGTTCGCCCATCATCAGATATTTTTGCACAGAGCAAATACAGTTGATACACTCTGTATTGGCTCTGTGCAAGTCTATGTTATTACATTGTTTGACAAAACCATCCTGATGATGGCCGAATCCCCGAAACCGGTCGATGACCATAAAAAGAAGCTGGCTATCGCGGAAAATATCTTTAATTCAATGTGTGCCTAAGATGAGTTAATAATCACACTAATTTACAACATTAAACCATTTAAATTTTATTTCTATCAAGAAACACTGTAAACAACTACTGTTGTTCAACAAACACTTACTGAACATTTTGTTTAGATGAACTTTTTAGTTTTCTTAGCCTAAACTTATTAAAATATTAGTTATTTTCTTCTTATTTACCGTCATTAAGACGAGCTAAATCTTGCATAAGTTATACAACAACTGAACTTTGGAGATTGCTTTTAGACGCACAGTATTTCAGTTAACAGATTAGTGAATAATCTGTGGATATTTCTGCTTATTTCTAGCTCGTATAAGTATGGAAAACGAAAGTTAGTATAATAAATGTTTAAATTTTATTATATTATTTATTCCTAATGACAAATAAAAACATTACACTAAATTTAGATATAATTAGAATACAATTTATTATTATAAAAATAATAATAATAATTAAGAATCTTATTTATAATAAAAGCAAAGATAATGAATTTAAAGGCCAGAGTAATATGAAGTTGTTATGGACAGATCAGGTATGAGAAGTTAAAAATATAACTTGGCCACTTCTATAACAGCTTGACAACTCTCAACCATTCTATTATTACAGATGTCATTGCTCCAACTGTGCGGAACTAAACCATCACATACCTTCCCACTAAATGGACTACATTATAACGTATGTCGTTTTTTTTTTTATCTATATTTCCACTTCTTTTTTC